>PVHY01023638.1:0-20617 GCA_004024945.1 Uropsilus gracilis
AGGAAGGAAGGAAGGAAGGAAGGAAGGAAGGAAGGAAGGAAGGAAGGAAGGAAGGAAGGAGCAATTAACAAAGTTTCTAAGCAACTGAGTCGCAGGATCTTCAAACTCAACCTTCCCCCACCTCCAACCCACACCCCCAGTTTCCTCCTGGAACAGGTTGGGGGAGGGAGGAAGAGTGAAGGGACAACATTCAGCACTTCCTCTGATGACTTTGAACTGAGGGAGAGGCTAATGCAGTGGAAGGAAGAAACTGGGTGAATGGGAGACATGAGCTTTACACTAAAAGAGACATTTTAACTCTCGAAAATGAGTCACAGCAACCCAAGGGAGTGTAGCCTTATAATGAAAGTCACTCAGAAGCAAGGAGACCTGCCCACCATACTTCACAGGTCAGGGATCAGCGATCTGACGCAGCTGTGAAGGGGAAGATAAAGAAATAACACCTTGTCTTGCTTGTGTCCATCTAGATCATCCCATCCACTAACCGGCTCCAGAGCTTTAATACATCACCTCATTTGTCCTAAGGTGGCCAAAATAAATATGCTATTACACGGTGAATTCAGTGAGCAGTTGCAATGACCCGGTTGGCTTAACTACATGGTAATTAAAATAATTGTGTAAAAATCAAGCAACGACACAGAAGACTGAAAGGCACGCACAGAAGCAGCGTGAAATTTGTCTCCTTTTCTTTTGCACATATCACTCCTAGTACAAATGCACGATGAGTTGAGATCAAGCCATCAGTAACACTTTATGACTTGCCTAGATAATCAAAACCTGGCAGCCAATGAGGGTAATTATTGTTTTAAGCAAACACTTTCAGTTTTCCACTCGGAACCAGGCCAGGAGGTTAACCTCAAAGATTAATAAGGACAAAGTTTAACTGGAATAACAAATTTCAGCCAAGTCTTCAAATGTCTTGAGTTTAAAGTACTTTTTGGAAGGATAAGATGCATAAGTGAACTATCCCATGCCCTTTCTACCCCCTGGTCATTGTGAAATTGGCCCATTGGTAGCGAGTCATGAAGACCCTAGGTCTCGCTCATCACCAGCAAGGAGTCCAGAAGCAGTAGCTTTAACTACAAGCCACTTTCATTTTCACCTGTCGAGAGGGCCAGCCATTCAAAATAGACCAAAAGAAAAATGAACTCATCAGGAGGAGATGACTAAATAGATTAACTAATTAAATTTGGAATGCTTTGTAATTGTATGATAATGACAAAATCTACAATAATAAAATGACTCATAATTTGAATTTACTATTCCTACTTACTCCATAAAGCCCTAGCATTTTAGAGGCAAGATTATCTATTTGCAAGGCTTCAGCCCAATGCATGTAGAGGATTCTATTATTGGTAAACTGATTAAATGGGAATTTCAATATGACTATAGGTCAGTAGTTTTTGAATTGTTAATGTGTAAAAGACCCTAGAGGTATATGCTGAATATAGACCATGAAAGACAAAATTAAATAAACAAAAAGCAATTTACAAGCTCAAGAACATTTTTCAGTTCTCAAGGAGTGTTATAACACATGTCCCTAGCATCCAACTTACCCAGCCTGAGCTGACACCACAGAAAGGAGGCAAGTAAATTAATTTTGCTTCATAGGCCCAGAACCTAGAAGAAAATCATTTGTGGGAAACCATTTGAAAACTGGAAATATGAGCCACAGGAGCAGATATGTCATACCTGAGAGTATCAAAGCTCCTTGCAGAGAGATTCATCCTGGTGCTACTACAAGCTAATGAAGAAGAGAGACATTTATTTGTGTTTGCCATAGCTTACCCATTTTCAGAAAGGATTCGGACCAAATGAAAAAATCCCAGCAAGCAGCAGAGATAGTTTCAATCTAGATGGAGTCAGGCAGTGGTTTGAACATATCAACAGAGCTGTCATCTATCACATAGTAGGAGGTCTTACACACAGTGTCCCCTTTGCAGTTCCTTGATGACCTTGGTTGTGGCAACTAACTTCTCCATTTTATTTACCTTTAGGCCATCAATCCATCAATTTCTCACCCTAAGTTGCCCATCAGAAGAGAAAGACAGTTTTTCCTACTGGGGTCACTATATACACACTGTGAAAATGCACATACACTTCTCCCTGGCACCAGCCTAAAGGGTGAGAACCTTTGTCCCATCTACCTTCCTAGTTAATGGTTCACAAGCAAGAGACACATGTGAGTTGGACTGCAAAACATAGCAGAAGAGGCAACTCTCAACTCTTAGGTTCTCTGATTCCCCAGAACCAACTAGGTTTCAAATAATGTACTTCAAATATGACACTATCTACCTGGAGTTAACATTAGCTCCCAGAGCCGGGCACGGTGGCTTGTGCCTGTAAGCTTCAGCCTATGAAGCGGCCAGGGCTAGGGATCGCGGTTCGAGTCCCGCCTGGGGCCCATAGCGAAACCTAGTTCCAAAAAAACAGCTGGGCTTGGTGGCGCATGCCTGTCATCACAGCTACCTGGGAAGCTGAGGCTGGGGATGGCTTGAGTCTGTGGTACCCGGGGCAACATGAGCCTGCAGTTCCACAGGCAAAAATAGTGAGACCTAGTCTCAAAAAAAAAAAAAAAAATTAGCTCCCAGAGGTTTGAGGACTCAGTTCCACCACATCGTCCTCACAAATTGGATGACCAAGTTGCTTGTCCTTCTTTCCCTCGTGCATACAAATTCCAGGTTCCCGCGCCTTCCTCTCAGGTTTGATAACTTGCTAGGGTGATTCCCACTGTTCGGGATATTTATGAACAGGGCAAGGTCCTGAGGGTCCAGAGTCCAGGAACCCTGTCCCTGTGGAGTTGAGGTACACCACCCTCCCTGTCCATGGATGTGTTCACTAACCCACATGCCTTTGCTTCCTGATGGAGGTTTCATTCTGGAGACACAACTGATTAAATCACAACCACTGAGGACTGAACTCCAATCCCAACCCTTCTGCTCTCCGAGTTCGGAGAGTGGAGATAAAAGTTCCAACCTTTGGGAAGGGCACAAGAGATAAAGAAGGTGTGTGGGTGATAAGGTGATGGGAGAATGTTGGGATAATGTTGTTATATATATATATATAAAATATACACATATATGTGTGTGTATACATGCACTCAAAAAAATTTTTTTTAATATGAAAAAAGTTCCAACCTTTTCTCTAGCTCCATCCTGAAGCTACTAAGGAGACATCAGGAGTCAGCTCAGTAGAAAAAATAATTTAGGAAAATTTGAAAAGCTAGTTATGAATAGCAGAAGATGCTTGTATTACCCCTATAGCTCACACGATCCCAGGAGCTAAGTGCTAGGAACCTGGGATGAAGACCAATTATACTACTCTTATTATACTACATAGACCAAATTAACATAAACCTAAACAGACTCCATGAAACCCTCTAGTCCAAACCAACTCTCCCATAGTAAAATAAAGATAAAACCCTCATTTCAATTTTGGTCCTTAATCATTTCTTATAAGGATTTATGAGTTAAGACACTGCCAAGACTAGGAATCTGAGAAGTGGAGGTAGTTCACGCCATTAACTGACATGTATGCAATTAATTTAAGATAGGTGTTGCTATTTTATTCTATCTGATTCTGTTAGTGAGTCAGTGAAGTGAACCTATTTTACAGATGAGGAACCCAAGGCTTAGAAGAGCTAAGGAAAACTAAGTCCAGTAACCCAGGGAAATGTCATTCGAACTCAGGTCTGTCTGACTCCAGGGTTTGAATGCCTTACTCTGTACCTACCTGCCTCCTACCATCATCATCGGAGAGCAAATTTCTTGGAAACAAACCACTGATCAGAATTTAAATAATCTTCCATGATCACAAATAATTCCAGAGACAGGCGTGCCTTGGTAATGATGTTCCTGCTGGTGACAACCAGAGTAAACTCTTTGGCTTCCACGGGTGGGTGCTTTCAATTTACTGGTGAGACAGCATGGTTGTGATCACCAAGCAAAGTTATGTAATCAAAACAAAAATTCTAAAAATGTCAATTTTCACTGAAAATAAAATCTCATTAATTCAGATGCCACTAATTAATAATCAGTGTTATATTAATAGAAACCAAGCTGACTTTTACCTTTGCAAACTCTTTCCTAATAAATCAAGAAACTAATTATATGCTTGTGTACAATTTATATTCATAATGGATACAAATTATTTTTATTATTCTAATTAAAATGCTGCATTGCTATTGACTATTCCATTGTCAATAGTCTATCAATCAATTATTATTCTTCTTAAGCCATATTTGTAAAATATAGTTCTCAGTATATGCAATATAGTATATAGATATTAGAAATGTTTTTCAGCAAATATTTCCTTATTTTCCCAAGTCTGTGTATCAACTGAGCAATTTTCTATTGCTTAATACACGTATACAGAAAAATCTATACTTTTGTGGTACATGCAATATAGTTCTTACAAAGAATGTGGTTTGGGTGGTTATTTTCTTGGTAATGACATCATTCATAATAAAAACTACAGCTTCTGAGACTCTGGCAGCACTGGGCTTTAAAAGTTAGTTAACAATACAGCTCTAGGGAGACCTTCAGGCTTCTACCAGACTTTGAAATATGTTCAATTGCTTCACAAGTATGAAACAAATAGTCTTCTTTATGGAATGTTTGCTAGACTAAAGGATTTTCCCCCTATTTCAGGTTTAAGTGATGTGAATCTCCAGGTCCATTTTCAGTCGATAAGCACAAGGACATCAGGGCTCCCACTGGAGGAATTGGACTTCTAAAGACAAGAGATGAAAACAAATGCGTGTGAAGTCCTTTGTGTGGGCTTGCCTATTCAAAAAAAAAAAAAATCTATGTTTTATCCAGCCTCTTAACAATGCTCAAAGTCGTCAACAGTGGTGATTGAAATGAAGTTGGGCTCTATAGCAGTCAACTGAAACAGAGGCAGGTTTTGTGAATATAAAAATTAGAAAAATAAAATTAAATATTGTAGTTCTGGAGTGAATAAAAAAGGAATAGGGAAATAATTTCATTGGAAAATGGACCCTTGTAGTGTGAGGACTACTGTTACCGGAGTTGCGTCTGGGATTCAGGGAAGGGGCTGGCAAGACCTCCCTGGCTAATTCTGAGTGAGCTCAACTTGAGAGGCCAAAATCTCCTTTTCTCAGGCCCCTGTTACAGAAAAGTCTCATGAATTAAGGTTCAGCAAATTTGAGCCAGGTGTGGTGGCGTGTGCCTATAATGCAAGTGCTGGGAGGCAAGAGGCCAGGGATTGCTTGAGTTTGCAGGTTCGAGACTACCCCAGGCAACATAGTGAGACCTGGTCTTGAAAAAGCAGCCAGGCACTGTGGTGGGCACCTGTAATTCCAGTTACCTGGGAGGCTGAGACTGGGATCGCTTGAGTTCACGGAATCAGGACTACCCCGGACCAAATAGCAAGACCTAGTCTCAAAAAAAAAAAAAAAAAAAAAAAAAAGAAAGAAAACTTTCAGCAAATTTGGAATTTGAGATAACTCATGATTCCTGAAATGTTAATGCTGAGGGATCTATTCAATCTCTCCATTTCACCATTTTACAGGTGATATAGGTGAGGGAAATGAGGGGAGAGTATGTTAAGTGACTTGTCCAAAGTCGTACAATTAGTCCTGGGGAATCTGTTTCTCACTCCCACTAAGCTCATAATCACTATGATGGGTTGAAACTATGCTCATCATCACTGTGGAGGGTTGAATTCTGTCACGTGAAAAGACATGTTCAAGTCTTAATTAACCCCATAACTGTGAAACTGACCTAATTTGCGAACAGGGTCTATGCACATCAGTTCAGATGAAGTCATACTGCATGAAGGCAGGTCATGAGACAAAGACTTATAAGAAGAGAGAAATTTGGGCACAGACACACAGAGGGAAGAGTGTCGTGTGATGGGAACAGAGATTGGCGTGATGGAGTTAGAAGCCAAGGAACCCTAAGGTGACTGGCAAACACCAGGAGCTAGAAGAAGTAAGGGAGGAACCTGGCCTAGGGGCTTCAGAGTGATCATGACCCTACTTACAGGTACCTTGGACTTTCTAGTTTCCAGAACTATGAGATAATAGATTTTTGTTAAGTCACCAAGTTTGTGGTAAGGAAATTCAAACTGTCACATTTATATATAACAGCATCAAAATTTATTCTATGCTGAGAGGTTACAGCAACATAAATCCCCAGTGAAAATTCACAACTAGTCACAGACATATAACACAGAAAAACATGTTTATTAAACACCATTTTCTTAAATGTCATATCCTCATCTCATTTAATCCTTGAAATCATACAATAATGTATAATTCTCCCTCATTTTAAAAAATGATGAAATACAGGTTTGCAAACACCAAGGAATTTGTCCAAGGTCCAGAAACTAGTAAGTGCTGAAGTTGGGAATCAAATCTAGGAACTGGTGCCTTACGAGTCACACTTTTAGCACTCAGCTGGCTGAACATGGTGGGTCAGTCTATACACACAGTGCATCCAAGTCATCAAACGTGGTGCCACCTTGTACCATGGGAAGACAACAATGACAAACAGGTTGTCTAAGAGAAACTGCCAGACACATCAAAATTACTCAATATGCTGCTAAAATGTCAGAGCGTAAGCTGGCTATAATGGTTCATCTTCCAAGCCTATCTTCATGCTTCCACTTTCATTCTTTCTTACCATAAAAGTATATACATGTCTTCATATGCTAGCCATGCTCATGGGGGCTGAGTGGCCACTCAAAGAATAATATGCTAGTGTTGTTCTGACCAAGCTAATAGGGAAGTTCTGGCTCAGGTTAAAAGACTTTAGTTTTTGTCTGGGAAAAAGTTAGAAAACATTCCCATGGCTTGCAGGTTGTAGTCCTTTAATGAATTTAGTATTTTCTTGAAAGTACTGAAAGTGTAGCTCAGAAGACCCAGGACAGTGGGCCATGAATGAGAACTTTTGAATTTCTCATTGTTCCAAAGGGAGGGGGATGAAAACCCAGAAACAGGAGATTGAAGCAGAGTAGCACATTTCCCAAGCAAGCTCTAAGGATTAGTAAGCAAATTGGGTTTCGTGCTCTTCATAGTTAGATTTGGAGGGCAAATAGTGGCTGAGTGTAGAAGACCAAAAGAAAAGACATAGAAGGAGTGAATGGATAAGTCAAGAACGTTGATGTTAATGCAGCCAAAGCAAGTTCTGCGTGTGTGTGTTTGTGTGTGTACAGATGTGTGCACACGCATGCATGTTGAACATGTGCAGGTACATGTTCAGAGACACACACTCAAAGGGCCTTAGAGAGTAGTAATGGTAATGAACACTGGGAGAGTAGTGGGGGCAGCTGAGCTCAGGTGTTTATCAAAAGGACAGACACATGGCTTAGAAAGCAGCAGTGCAGAAAGATGGGCCGGAGGAAAGCCCTCACACCTGTAGGAATCCCACATTCTAAATATACTCGTTCCTGGGGATAAGAGCTACTGTTCTCTATCCTAACTGCAGTTTAAATAAAGAAACTAGAAGCTTTCCTCATGGAGCTAATAACTGATACCAATTAATACTCGGACTTTGAAACCTGATCTTTCTCCTCTTCTATAGTTCTCACAGCCTGACCTGAATTGAAAGACACTTTACAACTTCGCTAACTGCAAAAGTGTTAATTTTTAAAATTCTTCTCTTATGAAATTAATATCCCTTTAACTATAAGTAGTTTTTTTTTTTTTAGAAAAAAGATTTGCCTTCATATATATCCATGGCCCACAGAGACAAGCTTTGTCCTGCTCAAAGATTATCTGTAGAGTAGAGGTTGTTAGCAAAGTTTGCCATAAAGAGGCAGATAGTAAATATGTGAGCACTGCAAGCCACCCATAGTCTGTGGTTCCAACGCTGTAATTTAGCATAAAGCAGCTGCAGACAATATGTAAATAAATGAGCATGGCTGTGTTTCAATAAAACTTGATTTTCAAGACAACAGATTTGCTCCACCGGCCCAAGTTTGCTCATGTCTGCTCTAGAATCTAACCTTCTCCTTTAACAGCTGATCACTTTAATGGTCTTCTTATTGTTTTCTCCCCATAGTGGTGTTCTGATTAAGAGTACATATGTTTGTATAGTCATCAACTCTCTTCCTCCCTGGGGCAGTATTATATAGATGAGAAAACATTCAAAAGAATAACTTTATCATTTTGCTTTCACTGTTATTAATAACACATTTATGGAGTACCTTTATTCATGAGAGTTTTTGTAGAAAGTGAATAGGAATCCAAAATGAAGTCTTTCTAAGGGACAAGTCACAGAGAGAATGCCTAGGATTTCTGCAGCCTGGCTTTGTATTTTAAGATTATATTAAAAGCATGACTAGAAATTTCCTAGAGGGTCACCCATCTCATTATTCCACTCTACAAAATATTCTAAATCAGGTAAATAAAGAATAAGGTTACCATTCAGCCCCCAGAAGCAGGAGGATTCACAACCCAGAATCTTGAATCAAAAAGCCTGCATGAGCAGCTCCCCATTATATGTGGGCCCCTTTAAGTAAAAGAAACCGCAGGGGGCCCAGCGTGAATGCCCAATTAGATACAAAGATGAATAGTAATTTCACTGGAGAAAAGAAGTGCCAACAGGTATAAACTTTAGAGGAATACTGCCACCATTTGATTTTATATTACCTTTTGTGTTCTTACTGAATTATGTCTTCTGAATTAAGTCACATTTTAACTTTTCATTGGTTAATAATTATGAAAAAATTTAAAAAGCAATCTAGAATTAAAGCAGATGAAAACAAGTGGAATACTTTTAGCATAGCTGTTACATTATAAACTATAGTGGTGTCAAGTTACAATATCAACTTACTCTTAATAAAAATGTTTGTCCCTAGAACTTGCTCTTTGCAATCATCACTTGTTTTTTCCAGCTATTCTGTTCCGTTCGTGCCAATTCTGCTTGCTCTTTCATCTGGAACCATCTTCCTTTGTTATGACAAAATGTGTAAGATATTCTAAAATTCAATCCATTACATTGGAGCACATAAAACCATTCAAATTTCACACAGAATTATACTCTTTTCTAGCACTGCTCGCACATTACCTCCAAACCCTGGAATTCTGATAAATTCTGTTTCAAGAAATACCTAGAAAAAGGAAGAAATTAGAATAGAAAAAGTGGCCTGAATCAATTGTGATACAAAGATGTAGGCATTTATAGAGGTACATGACCAGGCAAACACGTTGGTAGACTTCGAAAGGGACAAGAGGATGGGGAATTTTCAGCTTCATTAGCTTCACAGTAAAGGCAACTCTGACGTTTGAAGTCACTTAGTTTAGTTCTTATATCAATCATGCATTCCTGGTGGTTAAGTGGCCTCTGAAAAACATCCCATAAGACAATGATTATCATCTCCCAAGGCAATCACACTTTTGTTAGTCAGGGTTCTCCACAGAAACAGAACTTGTGTGTGTGTGTGTGTGTGTGTGTGCGCGCGCGCACGTGTGTGTGTGTGTGTGTGTGTGTGTGTGTGTGTGTGTGTGTGTGAAGAGACCGAAGTTTCCAGACCAAAAGAACAATAGGATCAGGTCCCTCAAAGCAGGTAACTGCTGCACTCAAATCTTCAAAAGAGGGTAGTGTTGTGAGCAATCCTGAATCAGAATCACCAACCAAGCTACCCCTGAATTCTTAGCCCTTGGACACTATGAAGGATAAAATATATTTGGGGCTTTTTGTAAAGCTGCGGTAATTTAGCTCACAGTAACCAATAACTAATAGACAGAACGCAAGCATAGTCAATGAGTCTCAGCGCTCTAAAATTTGTTGACTTTTTGCCTGAAAGTGGCAGAATCCTTTCTTGTGATATACTAACCTCCATTTCCTGAAGTTCTGTAGGAAATTCTGATTTGTTTATCAATAACTGTCCACTCCTATTTCTATGTCAGCCCATTTGTAAACCCAAACCTGAGGAATATAAATACTACTTAAGTTGGTCTATCACCCACACTACCAGAACGTAAAGCTCATCAGAGGATGCCCTGCGACCTTGTCTCAGAACCATGGGTGAATTTCTTACTTGGAAGGAGCTGCCAGCTGTGTATATCAGGGTGAGACTATAATTTGATATGACTGTTAATTATCTTTTTTATTTTTGTTCTCCCAGCCTCTTCCCTGCACGGTCTTTACTTGAGATACAAGTGCTTGTTACCATTTTGTTATGTTTTTGTTTTGGGCTTTCGCTTGTCTTTTTTATCTTTTGAAGGTTTCCTGCTTTGGTTTGTTTAAGTTCCATTTCTAACCACAGAAGTAATAGTGTCACTTCTACTGCTTTTTGTTGGAGGGTTTTACTGCAGTTGTATGACCTGTTGGACACTCTGGCCTCCAACTGATTCTGATGGGCCATGATGTCACTTTCCTCCTCCTGCATGGAAAGAGATCTAGGTATCTGTTGCCTTGATATTCATATTTCTGTTGCTTTATAATAACCTCTTAAAGATTTCTTTCATGCGTGGCTAGGTGGTAAACCATTTTTTTTCTTTTTTGCCCCAACTGATTTTCAATAGTAATCTGGGACCCATACCTGGTTTAGCTCTAGCCTGTGAGAAATGGTGCCTTGTGAGCAAAACAGAAAGTCTTACTGACTTTGCCCAATCAGTGTTTCAGTCGCAAAGTATTTCTACATAAGGCAAGAGTTCCTCGTGCCTTCCAGACTGCTGTGGGGAAGTCATAAAACAGTAAATGGGGGCTGGGCAGAAAGTTAGCCTTTGCCCTTTGATCCTGCCTCACTGACAGTCGCCAATAGGCTTCTTTGTGCTGATTGAACTTACGTTGTTTTCTTATTTCCCTGGACAGCTGTCGTTGCAAGTTATTGCTTGCCAGAACTTATTTTTCTCCTACCTGTTCAAACACCTATGAGCAAGAAAAAGCTGATGGAAGGGAAAGGATACTTCAAATTATAGGTGGCTAAGGAATTGAGTTCACACTGACATGAGAATAGAATAAAGGATATTTTTTCCCTAAAAGTTATGTCAGAATTAGAGTGAAATAGAATGCTGGTTGTAGATATAGATATATATGCTCTGTATTCTTAAAAGTTGTATTACGTTATTTGGAATTTCCAAGTCAATGAGAATGTGACTCATCAAAATTACTGCATTATAACTAATCTTCAACTTCAAGAAATGGGTGTTTTTCCTAGTAATAAAAATGTTCAGGTGGGTTCATGGACATCTCAGCTGGTGGATTTGTGTCTATGATCTTGGCCACTCAGCCGCCCAAAAGTTGACAAACCATCTGAAGTCCCCCAAATGCCAGTATGCGTGTGACATAATAACTCAAGGTCTCTTTGGTAACTTCTTACATTTTAATTAGGTGTCTCAAGGTCTTTTAAAAAAATAGAGTAGATAAGGAAAGAGGGTTTGAGAACATTAAAAGGATAACTACTGCCTCTAGTGCCTACGTGAACCTCTTTCATTTGAAATGGTTCTCTGTGGGGCTTTCTTACCTTTGCAATTCACATCTCAAGTTGAGATGATACAAGCAAAGTCTAACTGACACATGTCAAGGGGTTATTCCAATCTCTTGCATCATTCTATAATTATGTGATGCCCATCCTGACGATATTCCTTACTGCTTATTTGGAGGTTGAGCATTATAAAGTGTGATATACAGTAAGCACTCAATAAGTTTATGGAACCCTGGTATTTACATTTGGATTTTTTTTTTTAACTGAGACAATATCAAATGTCAATAAGCAGGAGAAGCAAGAGGGTTCTGGCATGTGACATACTGTCTCAAGGCCTCTTTGATCAGGGAACACTGAAGAAGGGGAGTGTTTTCCCAGCTTCCTTCATATCATGTCATCTTCTTTTAACCAATTGTCTCAAAGATTCACAGATATGAGAATAACTATTCTAAGACTTTATAGTTAGATCCCATGAGGACAATGAATTCTGTAATCTTTCCAGGATGTGTCACTAACTGAGTTTCAAGGACCTTTATTTTTTTTGGGGGGAGGGGTGGCAACTTTGAAAAGTTACGGCTTTTTTTTCCTGTTTTTATTTAATATTAATTTAAATAATTTATATATATATATATATTTCACATGCTTGTTATACCCAGGTGTCACCCACCACCTCCCCTCCCTGGTCACTCCAGCTGGTCAAGGACTTTAACAATACAACCTTTTGTATGAACTTGGGTGAACACTCCAGGATCCAGTGAGCTTGGCTCTACAGGGTTTTCTTTCAATAAGATGAAAGAAAAAGAGGAGTAAGGAGGGCAAAGAAAGTGGGAGCGTCCTACCACCCCATCTCCAATCATACAAAAACAGAAAGATGCAATGCCAAAATTATTCTTCTTAAAATCTTATCCTCATAATGACCCTTTTGTCATAAAATGAAACCTCTCATCTCCTCATTCTAGTGAAAGAAATAAGAAAGATTGATGAAAGCACCTTTCTTTTTAAAATCCTCTCTGTCAGTTCAGAACAAGGAACATTAAATCCCAAACAAATTCATCCATCATGATATGGCTCATGTTGCCTTTTCATCTCTCTTCTCTTCCTAGATTACTAATCTCTTAGTCACCTTGTTTTCGTCCCTTCTGACGATGAATATATTTATAATACTGAATACCTCCTAGTGCTAAAGATAGAGATGAATTTATTGTCTAATACTTGCCATATATATTCCAAAAAAAACTCCTTGAATATTAATTACTTGAGAGGCCAGGCACAGTGGCTCATGCCTGTAAGCTTCAGCCTATGAAGTGGCCAGGGCTAGGGATCAGGGTTCGAGTCCCGCCTGGGGCCCGTAGTGAGACCTAGTCCCAAAAAAATAGCTGGGCATAGTAGTGCGTGCCTGTAATCCCAGCTACCTGGAAAGTTGAGGCTGAGAATTGCTTGAGTCTGGGGTACCCTGGGCTCGAGAGCCTGCAGTTCCACGGGCAAAAATAGCAAGACCTAGTCTCAAAAAAAAAAAAAAAAGAATATGAATTACTTGCCTCAAGTTATTTCAAAAATTAGATAAGTAAGGAAAATGACTTTAAGAAAATGAAGAGGGTAACTGCTGTCTTTATTAAAAACTTAGGAGTTCCACTTAGACATAAGTTCCCCATCACATCTAACCCTTGGTTGCATGATCACAGGTCAGGGTATTCATCAGTACAAATTATATTGTGCTACAGTAACAAACAAAACCAAGAGTTTAGTGCTTTACCACAGCTAAGGTTTATGCCCCACTATTACCACAGGTGCATCACAGGTGGCCTTGGTTTGGGGCCACACCATCCTTGCTCTCAGATCCAGGCTGATGTAGCAGTTTGTATCTCAGACCTGGCTGATCATGACAGAAGGAGAAGAATGCACAGAAAATAATACACCAGCTCTTGAAGCTTTTTCTTAGCTGTGATGACATCATTTCCAGTCCCCAGAAGCAAGAGCTTCTTCAATGGCCATGTTAATGGGATAGGGACAACGGTCCACTCACCAGGAATGGTAGCAAGAATTAAGAGCCTTATATTACCTATCTTACTGAGAAGTCAGACTTCTTACTGAGAAGTCACTTGTGAAAGGTTTGACCTCTCAGATATGCTTAAGATACCTCCCAGATATGGCTTAAGATACTAACAACTCTGAAAACCATTTGGCAATAAAATAGTTCAGTTTTATAGTTTTTGTTCATCCATGTCCTCTACAATGCTGTGTTCCTCTAATGGCAATGGGAAATGTTAAGACAGACTTTTCAGAAAGATACTTACCAACTATGACCAAAATTCATTCCACCTCAAGAGTCTACACTGCTCTAACACCTAAGGGACCTACAAAACCTGGGAATCCACCATGTACTGGGTTGAAGACCAACGCAACCACAGTGAAAAGTAACACACATGCAAAAGACTGCATATTCTGTGAAAATATTCTTGCCATGATTTCCTTTAAAATGCATCTGTTTTATAATTATACTTAACATTTTAGAACCTAATCTAGGACCTGGACATCTCTCACTGAAAACTTTGTCCTTCTCTCCTGAAATTACCCTTAGACCCCTAACCTGGGCTTAGTGTATGGCAAGAAAATACATGGATTTCTTGTTCCTACTCAGTTCATACACAAAGAATTATATGAGTTACCTGATTACACTAAAATGGGAGACTGAATACTAGCATCAACCATCCTTTAGGAAAAATTCAAAAACATTTTCTGGGTGAAGGGAGGTGACAAAATTGATTTATATATTCAAAGTTTGGAATGCCTTATCTGAACTCATGGGGGCCAGATATGTTTAGAATTTATAATTTTCTGGTTTCAGAAAAGTAATATGGTACACAAGCCATATATGGTTTAATATCTCCAGTGAGAGGTGAAGTTTGACCCATAATCAAATATATTAAATATTCTGGCACCAACAGCATATCAGTATGCATCTAAGTGTAAAAAATAAAGACAGTAAATAACTTTGTGTGTTCAGATCTGATTTTCTTTTCCAAATGAGTTTGCTGCAAGCTTATAATAATGTTCTGGATTTTCAGAGCTCTGAGGATTTGGGAATTGTGGAAAAGGGCCTGTGGAGTTGCATTTCATTTAGCACTTAAAATACTCCTATTTCGTGATTTGCAGCACCTATTATGTGAAAAAAAGCAAGTGGAGAAAAGCATGTAGAGTATGCTGCCTTTATCTTAGGAGAATTAACACTTGCTTATATTTAAAACTTTGTTTACACACACACACACACACACACAAATATAGCCCCAAACCAAAATAATATGTACAAAGGGAAGAAGAGTGAAATGAAGATATCCTTCTTTGAATATACCTTGTTTTAAAAGAAATTCAAAATTTAAGGTGGGCTTGGTGGCACATGCCTGTATTCCAAGCACTGGGAGGCAAGAGGCCAGGGATCTCCTGAGTTCATGGCTTCAAGACTACCTCAGGCAACATAACAAGACCTGATCTTGAAAAAGCAGCTGGGCACAGTGGCGGGTGCCTGTAATCCCAGCTACCTGGGAAACTGAGGCTGGGGATCACTTGAGTCCACAGGATCAGGACTACTCCAGGCAACATAGTGAGACCTGGTCTAAAAATAATAATAATAAAATAAAAAATAAAGGAAATTTAAAATGTATACAATTCTTAAAAATCAACCAAAATGAAGCAAATGGTTGGGCTGGTAGAGAATCAAGCTGTCAGCATAACCTCTGGGTTGTTTTAATGACTGTGAAATTATTCTTTTAATGACTAAAACGCAGAACTTATATGAACATTCTTTAGTGAAATATAATGTCAGGACAAAAGGAATTTTAAAAAGGTAAACTACTTTCAGATATCACATTGTTAGTGGTAATGTTGAAATTGTTATTCTGAGACTACTGTTGCCAGTATTATCTTGAGAAAAAGGAAATGAATAAATCTGCTGGTTTGAGTTGGTGACCAGGATTTTCAGCACCAAAAGAGGTAATACAGATATATTACTTTTTTAAAGTTAGGAAAATATCTGAGTTCCTGAATTTGAGTTGTTGGACGTATCAACCAAATTGAAAGGAAAACAGATATAAGTAAAGTAGTAAAATAGCGAGGGGAAATCAATACTTAGGAGAGACTTAAACTTGATAACCAATTATTTTTTTATGTACTTCCTTTCTCTATTGACAAAACATGAAAACATGATCAACTCAGAAGCAGTGAGTATTTAAAAACAATGAGATTAAGGTCTCCAAATACAGCCTCTCATTAAAGTAACAGAGCTCCTTGGAGATGTGACTAATTGCAGGCCTAGAGCAGGACCTGTATAATAGAAAGTTGGAACTCTTCTCATACCAAGAGACAGGCTGTTACTGTCTCTTGTTATCAGACACCATTGTTGGTTTTGTTGCAACTAAATCTCCATGAAAGGGGGAGGAAGGTAGGTCGAATACTATTTTCCCCAAATGCACTTACATGTAGGGGCCTTAGATTACAAGTCCTGGTATAACATGAATTGGACTTCTTGAACAGGGGATCTGATGGGAAGCAGGGGTGGAGCTGAGTGTACCATGTAACACAGAAAGGATTTGCGCCTGCTCTCTTGATTCTGTAGTCTGAATTGTACCCTGGTACAGACTGGGAAAGAGGCATGGAGGAGGCACGTGGAGAGATATAGAGATTCTGGGAAGAGATACTGGGAAAAGATAGATGAGTGGGAGACAAGTGGGAGTGGGAGACATGTGGGGAGGCTGTTCCTAGTCTTTGGTAGTGGATTATTTTGTACATTTTGAATTCTGAAGCTCTCTGTTGGTTCCATCTTTCTGGGATCTGCAAACCACCACCCTTTTTTAAAAAAATTATTTATTTATATATATTTCACATCTTTGTTTTCCCTGGGGTTCACCCACCACCTCTCCTCCCTAACCACTCTCTCCCCTCTTACCCCTCCTCCCACCCCCAGTTAAGTACTTTAGTTTGGTTGTTAGCTTATTTGGACTTTTCCTCTTGGCCTTTTGTTTGTTTTCCCTATATTCTGTATATTAGTGAAACCATTTGGTTTCTGTCTTTTTCTTTCTGACTTGTTTCTGTTAAAATGATTTCTTCTAGGTACATCCACATTATCATAAATTCGTCAAATTTGTCATTTTTAATGGATGAGTAATATTCCATTGTGTATATGTACCACATCTTTTTCATCCATTCATCTGTCTTGGGATATTTGGGTTGTGTCCATGTCCTTGAACTTATAAATAGTGTTGTAGCAAACAAGTAAACATCCGAGTACAGTACAGTTGTCCCTTTGCATAAGCATTGAGGTCTCCTTTGGGTAGATTCCCAGAAGAGCAATTGCTGGGTCAAATGGTAATTCCATTTTCATTAGTTTGAGGGGATCCTCCACACAGCTTTCCACAGTGACCAGACCAGATTATTTTCCCACCAGCAGTGTAAGAATGTTCCTTTCTCTCCACATCCTCGCCAGCGCTTGTTGTTGCCCATTCTTTGGATGTGGGCCATTCTTACTGGTGTATCTCATTGTGGTTTCCCTGATTGCTAGCAACAAACATTTTCTCATGTGCTTGTTGGCATTTGTATTTCCTCTTTAGAGAAGTGTCTTCTTAGTTCTTCTCCCCATTTTTTTTAACTGGGTTTTTTTTTTTTTTTTTTTGCTTTGTTTTTGTTGTGTGAGTTCTTTGTGTTTCTTTGTTATCAGACCCTTATCACTTGTATGGAGGGAAAAAATCATCTCCCACTGGGTTGGGATTCTTCTTGTTTTGTCAAACCCCATTTTTGTTGTTACCCACTAGAAGGTAGCTTAGACTTGTGGCAAGTTTTTGGGTCTCAGCATACCCACTTGGGTAAATTCTGCTTGGGCATTTGCCTGGGGGTAGGGGTAATTTGTGGAGTTTTACTGGGATTTTATTATCAGAAATATCCTACTTTCTTTTCTCTGTGTACACCAATTCTGCTAAAAATCTTTTACACTGAAAGTCTGCTTCCTTTGCCTTTGGGTGTGGCTGATGGCTTGACCTCTTTTAAAGCAGTTTGGTGTCCCTAGGTGCCTTTGGCCACATGCTAACAACATGTCAAAATGAGTCAGGGGTCGATTCACAGAAGCTACCAGTGGCCAAAATTTTAGCATCAATAAGAATAACTACAATGAATTGAAATCAAATATTTTAAATTTATGAAACAATCTCACCTGTCATCTTCAGAGGCTGCAAACACCAATATACTGTTTCAGAAAACAGATAAATAAAAGGAAAGAATCAAGTATTAAATCTGCCTCTCCTGTTTAATCTGTCTCTAGGTTACCAAATAGTAGATGAAGAGTCATTTCTTTTTTAATAGAAAAAAAATTAAATAAAAACGGAATGATAGAATTAGAATATCTGTCTTTAGCAATTCCTAATTAAATAATGAACCTAGCCATTATTTATCAATGGTTGCCAGCATAACAAAAACAGAGATAATTGGAGATTATCTCTGTGATAGAAGTCAAAAAAAAAGTTGAATCCAATTAAGTTCCCAGATTTCATTACAAATATATAGCAGGAACAAGGAGACGAAGATAAAAATGACGTCATGGGGGATGCAACATGGAAAATCTTATGTCTTAAGTGTATGTTTTTTAATTCTGTTTATAAATCTGGGGACTTGCAGTCCACTAGCCATTGCTCCTCCCAAGAGCAGCTCCCAGACAGCCAGCAACTGGCCTTAGATTCTGCCTTTCACTTGCAAACAGATCAATCCAGAGTTAGTGCCCCTTTGTCCTCCCTGTGGCTCATACTGACTCAGGCCCAGTAGAGGCAATTAGAAAATACCCCTACACCCTGGGGTCAGCTGGAATTTTCAAAATAGCCATTCTAAGATTACTTGCCCTGTTTGCTTGCTTTTCTCACAAAACCATAATAAATGCTCTTCATTTTTTTTTTTTTTTTTACTTGAGACTAGGTCTTGCTATGTTGCCCGGGGTAGTCCCAGTCTTGCAGATTCAGGCAATCCCCAGCCTCAGTCACCAGGTAGCTGGGATTATAGGCGCCCACCACCGCGCCCGGCTGCTTTTATTTTTTTCTGAGACTAGGTCTCACTGTGTTGCCCAGGGTAGTCTCGAACCTGTGCTTGGATTACTGACACGCACCAGGCCTCTTGTCTCCCAGTGCTTGGATTACTGACACGCACCACCATGCCTGGTATAAACACTCTTGCTCATATTTCTTCCTGCTCTTTCTGCCTTCTGTCTAGCCATAGGCTCTCTCCATGTGACCCTGCACGACCTGGAGTACCCCTACTCTTGGGAAGAAACACAGTTTGCATGAGTAGCAGAGGATCTTTTCAGTGTCAGTTGTCTCCCAATCTGTTGACCTCACCATACCTAGACAATAAAACCTACATCTTGAAACACTTCGACTATGGAGAACCTCCATAGAACAAATATCCAAAACGCAAACGTTTACTTCAGTAAAGAAAAAGAATCAGTAAGGGGGTAAAATGAGAAAGAAGGGAAAGTTTAGTCAATAGAGTCATAAGAAATCTACCCATCTATTGCAATACTTGCACCACACTTACTCCTCATCTGAACCAACTCTTAAAAACATGATTGAGATTATCAGGGAAATCTGAACAGATCGGGCAGCTGACAGTTGATATTACAGAATCCCTGGTCATATTTTTAGGTATGATTATAGACGTCAAAATTATTTCAAAAACTATCTTTTAGATATTGATTCTGAAATATTTATGGATTAAAAGGTAGGAAAGCTATGATTTACTGCACAATGATCTAGAGTAGGGAGTGAAGGGTAAAAGTAGAGAAAAATATAAAATTGGCAAAAAGCGATAGGTGTTGAAGCAGGGTTATAAGTAATTAGAGGTTTATTATGCACATTAACCTGTTTGACTTTGAAATCTTTTACTATTTCTTTGGGAAATCATTTATTTATTCATTCATCAATTTGTTTGTTTGTTTGTTTGTTTATTGAGACTAGGTCTTGCTATGTTGCCCAGGGTACCATGGACTCAAGCAATTGCCAAACTTAGCCTCCCAGGTAGCTGGAATTACAGATGCAGATGCGCACCACCACGCCTGGCTATTTTTTGAGACTAGGTCTCGCTATGGTTCCCCAGGTGGGTCTCAAACCCGTGGTCAAGGGATTCCTAGTCTTAGCCTCCCTTCCTAGGCTGGGATTAAAGGCACACACCACCACACCCAGCTTTGAAATCTTTTAAATGAAATAAAAATCCTTTGAATAACATGTTCAATGCACAATCTTTTAGAAAAGATAGGTGATTTCAGAATGACTAAATGTGTTCAATTGTTATTACATGGTGGAGCCAGAAGCTAAGCAAGCTATGTTCTACCACCCAAACACCTTGCCCTCCTAAGTCAAAAGAGAGGTCAACTCATCCTTTAAAGGGAGGAGCTCATCCTTAAAGGTAGGTTCAGTTTCCTCTTCAGTCAGAAGCTAGGGGGAGCATAGCAAAGGCAGATTTCTCTGCAACTCTACCTGGGAAACAGGACATTTTTTTTTCTTTGTTGCATTCCCCATGAAGCACCTCATAGTATCCTGCAAAAAGTACAAAATGTACACATATAAATGAGGTCTGCTAACCGGAGCAAGCAGACACTCTCACAGTATTTGAAGTTTTCTCTTTTCCAAAAGCTTTAATTGAAATGTAATCTTTCACTCTCAGCTTAATGAATCAAAGAAATAACTCCACTATTTTGGCCTGCAATTTGGACTACAAATACTATATTTGGGATTGACCTCTTTCCTTATTCATCAGACTTCCCTGTAAATCATTTTTGACTGCTTGCAAAACTCAGACCTAATATTTATAGTTGTCAAAATGAAACTTATCATGCCTCCTACTTAGTTAGGACTAGTTATTGCACTGAATGCTTTTAGAAATAGTATCTATCCCCTTTAATCCTCTTAAGGATAAAGATTTGCCAGCAGGAGAATGTTAAAAGGAAAAATGCTGGTTAAAGGATTATGGTGGTCCCAAGACGAGTTACCCTTAGCAGCAACACAGGATTTAGTTGTCTGAACATTAATATGAGTCTTTGAATGTCTCTTTTTCCTCTGTCATCTATGATTTCTTAGATCAACCTGAAAGAGAATGGACCTTTGAATATCAATCTGCTCTCTTCAATCCCCCTCAACAACCATCTGGTAGCGCCCCATCATTCTTTTGCTGAATCCAACCTTCTTTACTGAAGATT
>PVHY01023639.1:0-20698 GCA_004024945.1 Uropsilus gracilis
ACCTTCCTCATTTCAAACTTCACTGGCTGAAGTTTGGATGTGTCTCAAATGTGTGCATACAGAACAACTCACTGCTTACTCTGGTTTAGACACTCTACTTACAGACATACAGGTATTCCCAGAACTGAAAAGTTCACAGTTTTAACTTCTGTTAGTACTGCAACAACTTTCTCCAATTTCTCTGTATCCTACATTACTTTGTCAAACAGCACTTTGCTTTATAATTAAGTTAAGACCCAAATCTGCAAATTACATCCAGCAACCACTGGGGCTTTTGGCAATCATTCCTATGTAATGCTCAGGCTCTCCCTACTTGCTTACCTCTGAATCCTTATTTCCCTCTGGTCTGACTTCCTTGTTTAGCTTTTCCACCTAATATTATTTCAAGTATTTCTGTACATTACTCTGAATCCCAATGGGAATGAAGTTAATTAGCTCTAAAGATTACTATTAGAATTATTTCTGTTTAGCATGAAACTGCAACGAACAACTTAAGTTCCCCACCCTAAAAGAACTTTCCTTGAGCCCATTGACCACTGAAGTAGCAGGGAAATCAAACTGACACCCAAACAATGCCCTTAGTAAAGGACATGTCCAACTTGCACAGTAACCTTGGAAGTGAATATATCTATAATCAGTATGAGTGACACACATCTGGCTCCCAGAAACACAATAAATTATGAAAAAAATCTTTACAGGCAGTGTTTAAACCTCCTCATTCTAAGTATAGACTTGCAGTAAGCACTTTGTGTCTATTTCATGCACAGCACTAACAAACCATAAGAAAATAGAAACAAAGATAGTTCCTGTCTTAAGTAGTTAAATGAGAAAAACAGATGAAATGTATCCATAGCTGTTAGAAGAGAATAATCTAGATTGGAAGAGGTATAAAGCACCACCTCACTGATTTAGTATACTCTAGTATATCCTCCATATAGCCCCTACTCTTCTTTCACTTATGCCCAGTTCTGGTCCCCTGTGAAAGCAGGTAAGAGAGCAGAATCTATTCTTTAGATATACTACAGAACTGCACTGTTCATCAGGTAGCCTTTAAGCCACATGGGGCTACTCAGTACTTGAAACATAGTTAGGGAAAGGTGAGAGGTGCCTTAAGAGTAAACTTTACACAAGCGTGCAAAGACCTAGAGAACATAAAATACAGTATAGCTCACTAATTTTTTTTTTAAGAGACTAGATCTCGCTATGTTATCCAGGGTAGTCTCCAAACCCATGGACTCAATTGATCCTTAGCCTCAGTCTCCCAGGTAGCTGGGATGATTACAGATGCACACCACCACGCCCAGCACTCACTAATAATTAATATAAGAATTTCATGTTGAAAGATAGTATTTGGAGGCCAGGCATGGTGGCACATGCCTGTAAGTAACAGCCTAGGAAGCCACGGCCAGGGCCAGGGATGGTTTGAGTCCCGTTGAGGGCACATAGCGAAATCTAGTTCCAAAAAAAAAAAAACAGCTGGGCGTGGTGGCACGCACCTGTAATCCCAGCTACCTGGGAAGCTGAGGCTGGGGATTGCTTGAATCTGTGGTACCCCGGGCAACAAGAGCCTGCGGTTCCACAGGCAAAAACAGTTGAGACCTAGTCTCAAAAAAAAAAAAAAAAAAATAATTAAAACACAAAAACCACTATTGATTACCCTAAACACTAAAAATAACATACTTGGGAGCTATTCTTACACAAGAAAAGGCCCAAGGTCATTACCTGTTGATAATACAATTGGACATTCTGACACCACACTTTTGACATAAAAGCACTTTAGATTTGTGACCCATCTTCAGCCTAGATTCAGTAAGAACCAGTACACTTCTACAGGATTCTAGGCTTTTCTTTACCCATGGCAACTATGACAGTATCTTGCCTTTCTCTCTTACCCGTATCCTTTACAATACTATCAGATTCCAACATCTCTAAAGTCTATAGCCCTACCAACCTGAAAGCACCCAGCCTCATCTAACACCTCTAACACTGAGTATAGATGGGAACGTTGTGAGTCTTCAGGAAGCATCTGCTGGTTAAACAGATTATCTACTGCTGTGCTTCCCATAGGGCTCCCAGCTACATGCAATGATGCATACATTTCTACCTGGCAATATTTTAAATTTCAGTTCCTCAATCAGACATTTCAAATGTTCAGGGCCACAAATGGCTGGCAACTGCCACACTGGATAGTGTAGACATATTTTCATCATCACAGAAAATTCTACTGAACGCTTGGTGATCTGAAGTGTTTCAGGATTCTGGAGGCACCTAAATAGCCTAATAAACCATACTTCTTTTTCCTACCAGAATCATTAATCTAAGAAAGATGGGAAGAAAAGAAAAATGTTTAACATGTGCTCTGATCCCAACAATAAACAATACAAAGGAAAAGTGTCCTTTTGCTAGATTGCCTCTAACAACATGTTTAACACTTCTGCTAAGTCTTTATTGCTAAGGTTTCTTTGGGTCTCAAATCCCCTCCCCAACCCCACATATTTCCCTATTGCATGTAAAATTTAGTAACAGAAGGACCTGCTGACTAGTTCTAGGAAACTTTTTTTTTTTTTTTTTGAGACTAGGTCTCACTTTGAGACCTAGTCTCAAACCAGCAGAATCAAGTGATTCCTAGCCTCGGTTTCCCTGGGCTGGGATTAAAGATGCGCGCCACCATGCCCAGCCGGAAGATTTTTTTTTTTTTAAGTATGCACTTTTAGCCCTTAATCACAAGCTAATAAAATTAAAGTGTCAAGAGACTCTGGAGTTAATTTATACTAGTTAGCCAATTTTACAGATGAAAAGACTGAAAATAGAGAAAATCACCTAAATGAGAAGAAAATACATTAGAAGCAGACCAATCAGGTAAAGAAAAAGAAAATCTGGGTACTCTGAAAGTTTTATGTTTTTCACAGACTTACAGCATATTATCAAAAATAATCAGAATAACCTACATTTAAAATAGAATGATAAACACTAGTGAAAGTTCTGTTCTGTGTAAAAGCTATTTCCTTATAAATCCCAAAATGTTAAATGTCCCAATGGCAGTTTACTTTTTTCTTTCCACAATATAATCACATAAAACATTTATTCCCATAGTCAGAACCTATTCATTTACATTAGATCAGAACAGATTTCAATTAAGTCACAAATATAGGTAACTAAAATTAAAGTAGGAAAAATTATTTTCAATGAAAATATAATTCCAATGACAAGGCTAAGAACATAAAAACTAAGTAAAACTAAGGGGAGAGAAATAATTTACTTCGCTAATAAAAATTTAATCACTTGTCATTCTAAAAATGTTATCTGCTGGAAAACCAAAATTATTTTTCTACTTAAGAAATATTCATTGTGAATTATAAATAAAAATGTAGAATGAGAAGGGTAATTTTAAGTCTAATGACTTATGAGCAAAAGCTCATTTAATGTAATAAATCCTAAGACGGCTGGGCACGGTGGCACGTGCCTGTAAGCAAGCGGCAGCCTAGGAAGCTGCAGAGGGAACCAGGGATCATGGTTTGAGTCCCTCCAGGGGCACGTAGCAAGATCTAGTTCCAAAAAAATAGCTGGGTATGGTGGCGCGTGCCTGGGAAGTTGAGGCTGGGGATTGGCTGAGTCTGTGGTACCCCAGGCAACATGAGCCTGCGGTTCCACAGGCAAAAATAACAAGATCTAGTCTCAAAAATAAATAAATAAATCCTGACTTTTAAAAATAGAAACAAATATATCATTTTTGACATAATATTTAGGCAGCCTGAGTTGTCCTAAAGCCTCAAGTTTTGGGGTAAATAATGAATTCTGTTTTGCAAAGGGCACATATCTCTCCACAGATTTTTATATATCTAATAACTTATTAATACAAAAAAGTAAAACTTTTAAATCTGATCCAATATGAAGACAGAAAATACCAATCTAGAGTATTTACATTTCAATTAAATATAAAACTTACACAAGAACTTTCATAATATAAAATGGTGCAGGGAACAAAGGGTAAACAGCATACAAATATATTCCTAAATATGTATATATACTTAACATTCTATTAAGTTGATATTTCATTTATTTATTGACGTAATGTCGGTTTACATTTTTGTTGGTATTTCTGGGAGTATAGGCCCCACCTTTCAAGTGCTATTACTGTAATGCACCTACCACAGCACCCATAGTGTACCACCTCAGTTCACTATGCTTCTACCCCATTTACTGTCACCCACTCCTCTCTAGTCTCCCCTGGATTCCTCAGTTTTCAGGGGCTAGTTTTTAAGTTCCCCTTTATCTTTCCCTTTGTTTAATTTCTCTATATTCCACTTATAAGTGACACCACCTGGTATTTATCTTTCTTCTGACTTATACTGTTTATCATAATCCATTCCAGTTTCACCCATGTTGCTGTGAATGACATGAGTCTTTTTTGTTTGCTGAATAGTATTCTATTGTATATAAATACCACATCTTTTAAAAGATGACACAAAGAAATGGAAAACTATCCCCTGGCTCATGGAATGGAAGAATCAACGTTGTCCCAAAAAAAAAAGGTTCTTCCCAAAACAATATTCAAATTCAATGCAACCCCAATAAAAATTTTAATGACATTCTTCAAAGAAACAGAACAGGCCAGGCACAGTGGTGCATGCCTTTAACCGCAGCCTATGAAGTGCAAGGCCAAGGCTAGGAATCGCTTGAGTCCACAGGTTCGAGACCTGCGGTCAATGCCCCCCACCCCCCCAAAGCCGCCCAGGAGTCCAAGATCTGCCCTGGGCAACACAGTGAGACCTAGTCTCAAAAAACAGCTGGGCTTGGTAGTGCTTGCCTATAATCCTAGCTACCTGGGAGGCTGAGGATCGCTTGAGTCCATGGTACCCCAGGGCAATGTGAGCCTGCGGTTCCCTGGGCAACAAAGTGAGAACTAGTCTAAAAAAAAAAAAAGAAAGAAAGGAAGGAAGAAAAAAAAGAAATGGAACAAACCTTATTGAAATTCATAGGGAACCACAAAAGACCTCAAATAGTCAAATACTAATGAAGAGGAAGAAATACTTTCAGGCTTCAAACTATATTATAATGCTGTAACAATTAAAAGAGCTTGGTACAAGAGCAAAAACAGACAAATAGACCAATGGAGTAGAATTAAGAACTCAGAAATACACCCATATCTATCTGGGCAGTTAATCTTCAACCAAGGAGCGAGACTACTGGAGAAAGTCTCATCAATAAATGGTTCCCAGATAAGTGAACAGCTTATATGCTAAAGAATGAAACTAGACTAGACCTACAACATCAACTCAAAATGGATGTCTTAGAAGACCTGAAATCATAGCACACATAGAAGAAAACAGTTTGTTTGTTTTTTTTTACAATATAAGCATCTCTGATGTTTTTGCAAAATCATGCCAACAGCAAGGAAAGCAAAAGAGAATATAAGCAGTCGGGACCCACATCAAATTGAAAATCTTCTGCACAGTGAAAGAAACCACAGCTAAACAATGACACCCTACTGAATGGGGGAAATATCTGTACACCATACATACGACAAAGGACTGATAAAGATCTACAACAAATTCATGTAACTCAACAAAAACAACCCAATCAAAACATGAACAGAAGAGCTAAACAGACACTTCTTCAAGGAAGACACAGGGATGGCCAAAACGCACATGGAAAAATGTTCATCATCACTCATTATTAGAGTAAAGTAAATCAAAACAATGAGATACCACCGAACAGTATCAAAAAGATGATAAAGTGCCTGAAGGGAAATGGAGAAATAGGAACCCTCTCATACTCGATGGGGATAGACACTGGTTCAGTCCTTAGGGAAAAAAGTATGGCGGTTTCTCAAAAAATGTTAAATGTGAGTGGGGAAAAAAACAAAAACGCATCTCTTGTCTAGTCCAACAATTCCACTCCTAGGCATCTATCCAAAGAACACAAAAAAACCTAATTGGAAGGAAAACCTGCAAACCATACACATAGCAGCACTATTTACAATAACCAAAATACAGATTAAAATCTAAATGCCTAAATATATTTTTATCTTTTATAATTATTAAACAGTAGAAATTATATTACAAAACCACTGATTTTATAAAAATTCTAATATATCAGAGTAAAACAATAGTTCTACTTTAATAAAATTACAGGGGAGAGGAGCAAACAACCGAAAATTTCTTGTAAATAATCACCATTATTTCCACTATTTTTCATGTTCATTACTGAGAATTTCACCATTCTTTAACATTATCTAACAAAAATTTTATTGATGAATTACTGAGCAGCTTAAAATTGAATATACTATTGCAATATAATTCTGTTATTTGGGTTATGACTTAATTATACTACTTAAAATTCTTTTACATGTGGGTGTAGCATTCAAAGTGCATCTTAAGAAACTTCCTTCATTTGGTATCTTCCTTTTCAATAGCTAGTAAATACATAACAAACTTCTTCTGTTTTAGGTTTAATGAATTGTGGTTTAACTGTTTCATGTATCTGCATGATGAAAAAGATTAAAACTAATCTCTAGAAAGAGGCTATACTAACAGGCTTAGTTATCACCTTTTCTTCCTAAAACTCCAGAATGTATGTGTAGCACGGGGGGGAGGGGCTGAGGGGGGGTAAGCAGTGTCAGAGGCTACTGGGTGACCATCAATTTGTTTCTCCTCTTTCCTCAATAAAAGAAAAAAAGGGTGACCCAATCCTTCCAGTGAGTGCCCTTTAAGAGAAGAAGAGTCTCTTTGATCTCTAGCCCTTTCCTTCCTGCTAAGTGGAATGTGACTACACTGGCTAGAGCTGAAGCAGCCCTGCCAGACCAAGAGGCTCACTTAGCCAACAAGAAGGTATGCTGAAAAGACCAGAAGCTTTGAGCCCTGACACCTCTGAGTGATACAAAGATCTAGTAACAGTCTAATTAGTGGTGGAATTCAGATTAAAATCAAGGAGTCTCTTCATTATGCACTAAAGAATATGTTAATACATTTACTTGTGTAACACATCTTTTTTTTTTTAAATACTAGGCAAGCTTACAATAACCCTAATAATCTTAAACAAAAACACTGTTCAAGCTGGGCACGGTGGTTTATGCCTCTAAGCTTCAGCCTATGAAGCAGCTGGGGCTAGGGATTGTGGTTCAAGTCCCGCTCGGGGCAACACAGAGAGACCTAGTCCCAAAAAATAGCTGAGCGTGGTGGCACGCGCCTGTAATCCCAGCTACCTGGGAAGCTGAGGCTGGGGATTGCTTGAGTCCGGGCAACATGAGCCTGCGATTCCATGGGCAAGAATAGCGACACCTCGTCTCCAAAAAAAAAAACCAAAAACACCGTTCAGGGGAAGATTATGCATTGGTCAGCTGCACAAGGTTAACACAGAGGCCTGTACACAAACTTTACTCAATCAACTAAATTTGTTTCACATAAGAGGAAAGAAAACAAATAAAGGCTGTCAGTACCCATTTTTACTAATTAGATATTGGTAATAAAAATATTCCAAGTTCTAAGAGAATGTCAGGTGCAAAATGCCTAGTGGGCCCCAAAACCAACCTATTTTAAAAGGAAGAAACTGAACATCTTCCAGCATTTGCCAAACCCTCTTTTGGCAATAATCTAGAAAAGATATTTAAAGGATGTGTTCACTGAGAAGTAAAGGAATCATTCATTTTGTGATCACTACAAATCAAGAATTTAACAAGAAATACATTATAAATCAACAAGCATCTAACTAGGAATCAGTCTCAGATAGGGTATGTTCTAATTAAGCAAATACTAATTTAGCATCCCTTATGTAATAGGCAAAACCAAATTAACTCACAGTTGACCATTTCAGTTTTCTAGATCAGAAGTCTTTATTTAGCTGTGTACCTAAAACCTCAACTTTAAGCCGGGCACAGTGGCAAGCACTTGCAATCCCATCTACCTGGGAGGCTAAGGCTAAGAATCAATTCAGTCCACGGGTTCGAGACAACCCCAGGCAACATAGCCTCTAAAAAAAAAAAAAAAAATGAACAAATAAAACCTCAACTTTAAAATATAGTCTACAAGATATAAAGACATGCATATTTCATATATACATATGCATGTATACACAGATGCATATATATAGAACTGATTCCAACAAGCAGTCAAGATTGAGTACTATTATCCTACCCTTACCACTTTCCTGAAATTATACTAATTAAGAAAGTGTTATGCTAAATTTTTTAAAGTATTATAATTTAAAAAAAAGGGTCACTTAAGGCTGGGCACGGTGGTGCGTGCCTGTAAGCGGTAGCCTAGGAAGCTACAGTAGGGACCAGATATCATGGCTGGAGTCCCACTGGGGGCACGTAGAAAGACCTAGTTCCAAAAAAATAGCTGGGCGTGGTGGTACACACCTGTAATTCCCAATACCTGGGAAGCTGAGCCTGGGAATTGCTGAGTCTGTGGTACTGGGCAACGTGAGCCTGCAGTTCCACGGGCAAAAATAGTGAGACCTAGTCTCAAAAAAAAAAAGGGGGGGGTCACAAATCTAATGAAAATGTCAACTAGCTTCATTCAATGACTGAAAAATTTAACAAAAAATCTTACATCCTGGGCTAGGCATGGTGGCGCATGCCTGTAAGCAGAGAATCCCACCGGGGGCACGTAGCGAGATCTAGTTCCAAAAAAAACAGAGCTGGTCGTGGTGGCGCACACCTGTAATCCCAACTACCTGGGAAGCTGAGGCTGGGGACTACTTGAGTCTGTGGTACCCCGGGCAACGTGAGCCTGCGGTTCCACAAGCAAAAATAAAAACAAGACTTAGTCTCCAAAAAAAAAAAAAAAAAAAAACTTACATTCTTAAACACATGCTCCCACTCTGTTGCACCAATTTCCTCTCATCAAGAATATATAAGTGTGTCTCTCTCTAGACATTTGTGGATAACCAACACAACGACAAAACAGTCATAAAATCGATTTTCCAAGAGCGAAGACAGCAATAAATTAAAATAAAAGCAGAGTAAGGACAATAAAATGTCCCTCCTTTCACTACAATTCAAGGTCGCAGTAACTTGGGCAGAAATACTTATGCAGCAGGTTATAAATATAAAAAGATAAAAATAACAGCACATTTTAGCAATAGATGAAAAGACTAGCATTTGAAAACTATAAAGTGCACAAAATGGGTCTGAGAAAAGCAGATATATTAAGGTTTCAAACTGACAGGTGGTAAATTATGTTTTACAAAAGCTTTGAGGCTTTAAAATATTTTACAAAGATAGTGCAACCTCAACATTTAGATTAACTTTGTTATAAATATTTTCAATACACATAATCAGTCCACAAAAACAAGTATCAGGAATAAAAGAGACACATTTTCAAGAAAATTACTGTTTCTTAAAAATCCAAGGCCAGGCACGGTGGCTCGTGCCTGTAAGCTTCAGCCTATGAAGCGGCCGGGGCTAGGGATCATGGTTTGAGTCCCGTCTGGGGCCCGTAGCGAGACCTAGTTCCAAAAAAATAGCTGGTGTGGTAGCACACGCCTGTAATCCCAGCTACTTGGAAAGCTGAGGCTGGGGATGGCTTGAGTCTGTGGTACCCCGGGCAACGAGAGCCTGCGGTTCCACGGGCAAAAATAGGAGACCTAGTCTCAAAAAAAAAAAAAAAAAAAATCCATCAGTGATTTGCTAATCATCCTCTCAGATAAGAAAGACAATTCTTACCCTCCAGTTTAGTCATTAGCATACCAAAGAAATAATGACTCAAGGAAGGTGTCTACCCCAATAATGCCTAATAATGCCAAATTCCTTTAACTCCACATCTGTTGTTATGTACTAAGACAATCAGTGCAGTTGAGACAGTCAACTAGATTCTTTCCAATAAATTCACACTTCAGTAACAACAAAATTTACTTATTTAAATATGTACAGTCTAGTCCCAAGGACCAAATTCTATTCAAAGTAAAAGTGGAGGCCAGGCACCAGTCTTTAATCCCAGTCTAGGGAGGGAGGCCGAGGCTAGGAATCCCTTGAATCCACAGGTTCAAGACTACCCCAGGCAACATAGTGAGACCTAGTCTCAAAAAAAAAAAAAAAAAAAAAAAAAAAAAAAAAAAAAAAAAAAAAAAAAAAAAAAAAAAAAAAAAAGCTGGGTGTGGTGGTACGCACCTATAACCTCAGCTATCTGAGAGGCTGAGGCTGGGGATTGCTTGAGTCCATGGGACTGGGACTACTCCAGTCAACATAGAAAGACCTAGTCTTAAAAAAAAAAAAAAAGAAAGAAAGAAAACAAAGTAGAAGTGGATTCAGGTACTTACCAGATGCCACTTTAAGCTTTTCTATCAGTAGCACTTTCTACATATATTTTTACACAAATTTTTAAAAGATCACCTTTTTTTGAGTTATAATTTAAATTTAGGAAGTTTTCTGAAAACAGAAACATGGAAAATTACCTGGTTAGTAAGAAAGGAAAAACAGACTGTTAGCTATATAATATATAACTCAGTATTACAACTGTATCAATTTCCTTGGCCAAAAAGTAAAACATGTTTTTAAAAAAAAATAGTCTAATGCTATTCTAGTTATTTGTCCCACTTTTTTATGATGTGTTTAAAGAAGTTAAGTAAAATACACTTAATAACAAAACAATATAAAGAATAAGGAAGAAAAATATTGAAGATCAAAAGGGAACCAGGAACCAGCTCATTTAAAACTCACAACCTTTGATCTACTTCATACTCTGACATACATACTTCTCTTTACTTCTATAATTTGTCCCCAAAAATACCCATTAAAATACAAAAATTATCTGTGTAAGAACAGTCAAGCTGGGTGTGGTGATATGGGCCTGTAATCCCTGGGAGGTTGAAGCTAGATAACACTTGAGTCCGCAGGTTCGAGACAACCCTGGGCAACATAGGGAGACCTAGTCTCAAAAACATGGCTGAACATGGTGGCATGTGCCTGTAATCCCAGCTACCTGGGAGGTTGAGGCTAGGGATCACTTGAACCCATAGGTTCCAGAAAACCCCAGGCAACACAGCGAGACCTAGTCTCAAAGGGAAAAAAGAAAGAATATTTAGTCAACCATGGCTTAAGAAATATGAGAAAGTGAAAATAAACCAAATAGATTAGAGGCAATTGATTTTAAACAAGGAAAATTCATATCCTAGTCATTTTTTTAAAATTGGGATAAATATTACTGATAGAAAAAAATGGCCTTGTATATATTAATGGGGAAAAGCACTATGAAACTATAAACATGTGATCCAATGCTAGATCCAATGCTAAAAATAATATAGAGAAAGAATGGTTAACTGAGAAGGAATTAAACTAATATATTTCTGTAATATACAATAAAGTACATCTATTTTTTTTTTTTCTTTTGAGACTAGGTCTCGCTATTTTTGCCCGTGGAACCACAGGCTCATGTTGCCCCGGGTACCATGGACTCAAGCGATCCCCAGCCACAGCTTCCCAGGTAATTGGGATTACAGGCACGCACCACCACGGCATCTATTTTTTTGGGAGTAGGTCTCGCTACATGCTCCCGGCGGGACTCGAACCGCGATCCCTGGCCCTGGCTGTAGCTTCCTAGGCTGCTTACAGGCATGTGCCACCATGCCCGGTCCCCATCTATTGCTTTTTAACAGAAAATTTAAAAACTTCATTACACCAAACATTTATTAAACATACAAAATAAGGCCAGGCACGGTGGCTCGTGCTTGTAAGCTTCAGCCTATGAAGCGACAGGGGCTAGGGATCGCGGTTCGAGTCCCGCCTGGGACCCGTAGCGAGACCTAGTTCCAAAAAAATAGCTGGGTGTGGTGGTGCGCTCCTGTAATCCCAGCTACCTGGGAAGCTGAGGCTGGAGATTGCCTGAGTCTGTGGTAACCCGGGCAACGAGAGCCTGCGGTTCCATGGGCAAAAATATCAAGACCTAGTCTCAAAAAAAATAAAAATAAAAATAAACATACAAAATATTTCCTTTTTAACTGAGGTAACGCTAGCGTACAATACCTTTAGTGTCAAGAAGTGCCTACAAAACCACTAGAAGTACAGCTTCTCAGGACAAATGAATCTACCACAAAGGTTTATTTAACATCCAAATCATCTGATTCCTCTCCCCTTATCTTCTACCCCACCCTCACCAGTAACCATCAGTCTAAAGATTTATTTTTGTTTCTTTTAAACATATACATTCTCAAAACAGCAACTAAACAAAACGAAACAAATTTATGTTGAGATGGAGCTGATGTTTCATCTAGAGCTTTAAAAACAGCTTTTTAGAGATAATATCCCTTCCTACAACAATTACAGTAGCTGTTTCAGTAATATTTATAGATGAAACAGAACCCTCAAGAAACAAGAGCCCTTAGAATGCTGGGCAGTTAGACAAGTTCAGAAATTAAACAAATTTATTTGGGCTTAATTAATACAGCAAAATATCTTTCAGAAAAAAGCAAAATACACAATAACAAAATAAGGTGGTTAACACACAGTGAAAGCCAATATAGTCATTAATATTTGAAAGAGCATAGATGATCTAGATTTTAATACAAATTATCTAGATTTTTTAATATAAATTGCTATCTATAATAGTGTTACATACATCACTATATGTAACTATTATATATAACACTGTTAAAAACTGGGTATGTAGGCCAGGCACAGAGGCCCATGCCTGTAAGCTGCAGCCTAGGAAACCATGGCTAGAAGCCGGGATCATGGTTCAAGTTCTGCTAGGGGCAACGTAGCAAGCCCTAGTTTCCAAAAAAATAGCTGGGCATGGTGGCGCACACCCTGTACTCCCAGCTACCTGGGAAGCTGAGGCAGGGGATCGTTTGAATCAGGCAACGCAAGCCTGAGGTTCCATGGGCAAAAATAGTGAGACCTAGTCTCAAAATAAAAAAAAACTGGGTATGTTATTTCTAAGAATTTCATCTCAGCCAGGCACAGTGGCACATGCCTATAATCCCAGCTCTTGGGGAGGCAGAGGCTAGGAATCACTTGAGTCTGCGGGTTCTCTCATCGTATTAAAGAAGTTTTCTCCATTAAAAAAAAGAAAAATATCTTTGTCTCCACTAATAACTTTTGGTAGATAAAGCAGATTAGAATAAACAAGTCACTAGAAGACAAGAAGGGGTTCCAGTTTTTGATCTTTCTCACAAGCTTTTAATTTCCTGAGTATTGAAACACAGGGTTCTCAAACTTATCTTGATACACGTATCAACACCAACAGAATAAGAGAAAAGCATAAGTAAATGCTAAAAGCATAGAAACCTGTCATATAGTTTAAGTCTTCAGGAAAATTACTTTTGTTACTAGTTAAACTAAATATAGTGTTGCTTTTTTAGTATCTATCAGGCATCAGTCAGTACACTTAGTATCTGATACAGAGATTCTCATTTAATTCACAAAATGTGTAAGGTATTAATCATTCTCTCCCCCTTTAAAACACGGAAACTACAGTTCAAAGATCCTAGATTCAGAAAACTGCCAAAAACGACATGATCAAAAGTGAGCTAGCTAGGTTTAACTGTACAATTTTACTTTCTTCTAAATCAATATTCCTGAATAATGAAGTGTCTAGTTTATCTTTACCTAATGTTTTATCATACTTGATTCATTTGAAACAAAATTATATACATTGAGATGTCATTTCAGAGAAACACAAATATTCAATTTTGAATGGTATGTCATATTAAAACTATTCAGTTATCTATAGAGTTCAGTACTACAGCTAACATTTTATCCTATACAGGTCTCCACTTCACTATCTAGCTAATGTCACAAAATTCTGAAGCTCTAAAAAGTACAATATATGAAAGGTAAACATGCTTTGTTAGGTACACAAATCAGAAAGACAATCTTTAAAAAATGTAAAAATGATCAACTAGATGAAGATAACAACCGTCATTCAACTTGAATATGAGAAAAATTAAGTCACAAGGAATGTTTCAAAGTCTAAAAATACTAACACTATTGTCAGTGCAGTAATGTATACAGAAATAAGCCTCAATTCTTCAAAAGCTAGTGAACTCTAGAGGTCTTTTTTATTATTTTAGGATTCCTATATTATATCTATTTCTAAGGAGACAATATGGGTCCAAAATGTACCTGAGAAAAACTCTTAAAACATCAGCTGGGCATGGTGGCGCATGCCTGTAAGCGGCAGTCTAGAAAGCCATGCGCCGGAACCAGGGAATCACGGTTCATGTCCTGCTGGGGCAATGTAGCTCCAATGTAGTTCCAAAAAAATAGCTGAGCATGGTGGCACGTGCCTGTAATCCCAGCTACCTGGGAAGCTGAGGCTGGGGATTGCTTGAGTCCATGGTACCCCGGGTAAAGTGAGCCTGCAATTCCACAGGCAAAAATAGCGAGACCCAGTCTCAAAAACAAACAAACAGAAAAAGATATAATTGATAGCTTTTATCCAAAAACAAGTGAAAAAAACAAAAACAAGTGAAAAAAGATTCCTGAATATTAGAATACTGCCAACTTTTTAATTTATGTACCCTTCAATCTGGCAATTCTACCTAAAATACTCATATGTATGTACAAGGACATACACTAAAGATTTTCAACAGGAACTACAGAAATATCAAAAATATCAATAACAAATAACTATAGAACAGTCTACATGGATCAACATAACAAAGATAAAGATGCAAAAAAGTCATCAAACATGAGCAATATAATCCCACTTACATTCTTTTTAAACTATATATATATTTTTTTAATGTAATAACTTTCACTATATAGTACTATACAATATAAAGGCTCATGGTCCTATTTTAAGCACTTTATAATGTATTAACTCATTTAATCCTAATAACAATCTGAGGCACTGGAGTCTATAATTACCCCCCTTTTCTACATAATGAGGACACTGGGGCACAAAAAGATTAAACTGCTTTCCCAAGGTACACAGCCACTAAACCATAGGAGCTGTAACTATGTATGATCTATGGGACTCTAAATCCCCCATGATTACTCTTCCTATTTCCAACTGCTAAGATACAAACCACAGAGACCAGCTCTAGGTAATATTCTTGCTCTCTTTTCTTTCCATCTCTCTTTACTCTCAATTTATAAATGCATATAAAAAGATGAGTAAGTTCAGACAGGCAGAATTGTCAACTGTGATATTCTATAACAAAGGGAGCAGAAGCAAAGAGATTTTTCATCTTTAAAAATACAGTACAAAAGTATAAACCAATGAAATTTGTATTCTTTATAACACTCATGCATTATTTTGTTAACTTCTGAAATCTAAACTAAGATTTCAATAAATGCATGAGCCTAGGATACACTTAATTTTCAAAATAGGAAATAAAAATACATGGCGGAAATAAATCTTTCAAGTGATAAAAAAATAAAACTATCATTTGTGTCTATCAAGCTAACAAAAAATTTTAATTAGAAAATGTAATAACTGATAAAAATGAGAATTTGCATCTCAAGAAATAACTAAAATATTGAAAAACATTATACAGAAAAATATAGTTTTAGTCTTACTAGCAAAACTGTTAACTATCATGCGTACAGTCCATCCATATACAAAAATATTATAAACTTATTCAAGAAGTTTTAAAAATGTTTATTGAAATGAGAATACATGCATGTTAACAGAAAAAATATAGTACGATTTGCAGGTGTGATGTGTATATAAACATGTAAGTCAATACATGTTGCATAAATATGCACAAATAAAAACACAAATTTCAAGTTAATAATTCAAAATGCTAACAATAGTTATCAATATGCAGTGGAATTATGAGTGATTTTTTTTTTCCCTGTGATTTACAATGATTACATATGGCTTTTCAGAGAGGAAAGGAGTTTTGGTTTTGGGTTTTTTTTTTTTTTAGCAGAATTTTTTTTTCTCCATTACATTAAGACAAATGAATAGGTGTGCTACAGTCCATGCAGATATAGTGTATCTTAGTGGTTCCTGAGCAGTAGGATCCTAATGTTCCTGTATCATGCTCATCTTTAGTCACAAACAGAAAGGACAGAAAATCAGGCACTAACAAGCCCCATCCAAATAGCTATGTGTTCACTCTAGGGAGTGGCCTGAGCAACATAAATAGCAACTTCAATTCTCTAGCCAACCACTCCCCATATCCCTCACCTTGGTGCTTCCGTTTACTTTGATGTGGCACAGTATTCACAAAAGCTGCCCACAGGGGTAAACCTTTTTAATCCCCTAATAACACCACACACTCCTCCTATAAATTCACCCACCAAGCCAGAAATCAGTCACTGTCATACAGAGAAGCGTGGACATTTCTCTGTCATCAACTGACGACCAGGTAAGCCTTGCTGTTTTTTCAAAAAAGCCAATGCTGCTAGGTGAATGAGCCTAGTATTTGCTAAGATTTCTCACTCCCACAGAGAATGGGCGGCTTCCCAGCTAAAGCTATCCCACTACAGTGTCATTCCCTGCCAATAACAGAATGTGTACTACAGTAACACACACACACACACACACACACACAAATTCTCCTGGCAGCAACCTTAAAGAGACTCCCGACTCAGGACACACTCCCCAGACTTCTCTTCCTACTTTGTTGCAGGAACTACAGCAGCCAAATCCCACACTTTGCATACCATGCTGCAGCAAGCAGCCGCCATTAGTTGGCTCAGCCCTGCTGCAGCCCCAGATGAAAATCAGCTTAGCAAGGACAAGGTAATAAAGAGAAACTCAGATGTAATGGATCAGGCATCATAAAAGAATAGTGCAGTAATACAAACAATATTGCCATACACGTTAAAAATAAGACTTTTTTTTTAAATGTACATTTTAAAGCAACTTGTGGTTTTACTTATGAAAATGAACTGGAGATCAGCAGGAGTACTGCTACTACAGTGAAACAAAAGTTAACTTATCTGAATGTTTAGGGAACACAACTCCTAACTAGTTAAGTTTATGCTTAATTTATAGTTAAGCAAAAAGAAAGTCTTCTTGGCCAGGCACGGTGGCACATAGTCTAAGCAGGGAGGCCGGGACTAGGAATTGCTTGAGTCCCTGGGTTCAAGACCCACCAAGGGCAACATAGCGAGATCTAGTCCCAAAAAATAGCTGAGCATGGTGGCACACACCTGTAATCCCAGCTACCTGGGAAACTGGTAGTCTTGAGTCTGTGGGGATTGCTTGAGTCTGTGGTACTCCTGGCAACGTGAGCCTGTGGTTATTACCCAGGCAAAATAGCCAGACCTAGTCTCAAAAAAAAAGAGAGAGAGAGAGCCTCTTTGATTCCCTGTTGAAAATCTACAGGTGTATTTTAAATTTACTCCACTCTCTTAATGTAACGAATATACTTGGAATTTTCAGGGAGTCATATTTTATTTTAGTTGCATTTTTCAAATTAGAAATAGCCTTACTTTTTCTGGTTATAAAGTCATATATCACTTAGCACAGAGAGAAAATGAAATCCCCACATGGTACAAACAATTCAGTAATCCTAAAATTACTAAATAACCAACCTACCTAGAACCCTGTTGCTAGGTGTTTAGTGTTTCAAAAGATTTGCTATTATAAATGGCACAAGATCAGAATTTGAACACCAACTTTCAAAGTCCAATTATGTAAAGGAAGCTGGTGTTAAAAAATAAAAGGGTTAATTACAAAGTTACCCTTGAACATTCATAGGCTATTAATAAAACTTAAAACAGTTCAGTTTATGTTATAACACTTAGGTATCTTAGGTCAAACTATCTTACCCACCCCAAACTGTCTCACACACTCCAATAGAATGTTTCACCAAAAATTAAAACAGACTAAGTTCAAAAAGAGAGAGAGACAAGAGAGCCTGGGGAGGACTGAAAGCAGTTCCAGGATTCTAGACATTTAGGAGCTCCCTCTTTAGGCCGGTGGATGAAGAGACTAAAAGGCATAAGGGAGGTTCTAAAATCTCCCATAACTGTAACACTCAGAAAGAAAGTGATGCTCAAGGCTGGGCACGGAGGTGCATGTCTGTAAGCGGCAGCCTAGGAAGTCGCAGCTGGGGCCAGGGATCGTGGTTTGAGTCCCACTGGGGGCTCGTAGCGAGACCTAGTTCCAAAAATATATAGGTGGGTGGGGTGGTGCATGCCTGTAACCCCAGCTACCTGGGAAGCTGAGGCTGGGGACTGTTTGAGTCCTTGGTACCCCGTGCAACATGAGCCTGCGGTTCCATAGGTAAAAATAACAAGACCAGCTGGGCACGGTAGCTCGTGCCTGTAAGCATCAGCCCATGTAGTGGCTGGGGCTAGAGATTGCGATTCGAATCCCACTCGGGGCAACACAGAGAGACCTAGTACCAAAAAAATAACTGGGTGCAGTGGCGCGCACCAGTAATCCCAGCTACCTGGGAAGCTGCAGCTGGGGACTGCTTGCTTGAGTCCGTGGTACCCCGGGCAACGTGAGCCTGCGGTTCCATGGGTAAAAATAGCGAGACCTAGTCTCAAAAAAAAAAAAATGTGATGCTCAAAAGTACACCTACACATCCCCTACAGAAAGTTGTTTTGCATTAACAAATTTACTTGAAAATGCCAACTATTTGTTTGTATTCCTTAGATTTAGTCAAATTTGCTAACACTAGGAAAATAAAATGCTATACCAGTCACAGTCACTTTCCAATTAATGTGCTAACATAAATAAAGCTAAAATACTACCTCAATGCTTCCTAGACAGAGGGAACAAAGTCCTCAATCACTGAGGCACTCTGAATAGTACCATTACTAATATAACTATCAACAGGCATCTGCCAGTAATACTTTTTATAGTGGAAGCCATCTAAGAAGGAACTGGATCAAAAGATTTCCAAGATCCACTTCAACTCTCATATCCTAAAACTGGTTCTGTTCAGTCTCAATCTCAGCAATAAACAATGATGGATACCATAGTTGTTTAGGAGCTGGAAGATGAGTCAGCAGGTGAAGCCATTTGTGAGACACAGTTTCATTTAACTACAGAGGAGCCAGGGAAAGACAGCTGCCATTGTTTACATTGCTGAACAAGCTGGTGTGTTCCACCGGCCAGTAATATCACTTTTGTTAACAAGCTCCACTTTTCCTAGCAAAGGGTTAAAAAGCATTACTTAGCTACCAGCTCCTAAAGCACAGTGAACCATCTCTTTTTCCAAAGCAGAACTAATATAAGTGCCTAAAAGAACATTCAAAAACCATTCTTGCAACTAGGAATGTGCCTCAGATAGCAATTACCTGGGTATCTTCACAGATGACTGTTACACATGCTCAGACACAGGAAAATATGCCTCCAGTAAGAAAGAACAAATAAGGACATTTATTTAAAATCACATAATGACTGTCTATTTAAACTATTTAAAGCACGAAGAGCTGGAAAAAAAAGATAAAATATGAATTACTGATTGATTTTGAGAACCAGCGAGGCCAAATGACCTGAAACTCAACAGAATCACCTTTTCCTTCTTCTAGTTTTGAATATTTTCAACTCAGTCTTCTCAGAGCCAAAACTGTTACCTCTTTTAAGATTCCTCCTTTTAGGTGGGATTGGAGAAGGCGGCCTGCAGCAAGAAAACACGGACAGATCATAGATGAATGCAGACAGGCTGCCCAGCGCACACTTAAGACTGAAAACCTACCAGCAAGGCTGGCCTGGTTCCAACAACACAGTCCCTCACCCCGGGAAAGGACACTGCCACAGGAAAGACAGAGACGAATGGACTTAGCACAACTAGTAAACAACAGAGTGGGGTCTGAGAGAATGGAAAGGGCACCAGAAGGAGTAAGGAGAGGTAAGTACCCCAAAAACACAGAGGTTGTCATCTAAAGAACAAAATTAATAATATCAAAAAAAAAAAAAAAAAAAGACTCTTCCTTTTGACAGGGAGTCATTTTTGACTTCTTTTGCCAAGAGGAACATTTTTTCCCAAAGTTGTGATTTCGAGTGAAGGACTGAACTAAAGAACACTTCCTTATTGCTTTCTAGTTTAATATTATTGGCTCATCTAGGTAATTACTCCTAAATAATCTCCCTTTTAAATCAGAACTGGTTTTTGGGTTTTTTTTAGTACATAATGTTCAAATGATCCTTAACTGCAGTCTGGCTAACAATTAAGGAAATTTACTTAGTTCCATGTTTTCTTAAATAAAAATATCCATGTTTCAGAAATTTGGCAAGTTGCAGGTAAATTTTTGCAAACAAACTGAAAGCCATTCTTAGGGAAAATATACAAGCTTTTTTTGAAATTTCCAAGTAAAAATTATAACTTACACATCAGTCTTGAATGTGAATTATTTACTACAAAAATATAACCAATTCTCCCTTTGAACAGCCCTTCAAAGGGTGCTTCTAAAACATGCATTGGCCTTCTCTTTGCTCAGCCTGCAGCTTTGATGGCTTTCTACTGTCATATGGGTGAGATTCCAGCTCCTCTATACGGCTTATATGGCTCTTCCTGTGGCCTCTGATACCCACTTCTCTACAAACTTATCTAAATGATGAATAAATCACCTTCCACTGTCTTTAATATCTGCAGTTAATACCTGGTTAGAGTATTCTTTATCCTGCCACTAACTTTTGTATGGCTCCTTCCTCATTCCAGATTGAGCAGATGTGATCGCTTCTCCAAAGAAGTCTTCATTTCTCTCAATGCTCTTCCTAAATTAAAAGACCCCTCAAGCAGTAGGCACGGTGGCGCGTGCCTGTAAGCAATAGCTTATGGAGTCACTGCTGGGACAGGGGATCACGGTTCGCGTTCCTGCCCGGGGCAACATAGTGAAACC
>PVHY01023640.1:0-20702 GCA_004024945.1 Uropsilus gracilis
TGTGCTCTCTAGCACTCTCACCTCCAAGAGGTCCTGCTCCAGCCACCCCTGCCTCCACCCCGTGCATGTACACACGCCCGTGCTCTCTCCGGCCGGTGTGCACAACAACTGGTGGGTGTGCCCAAACCTGCACTCCCCAGCCCCCCCTGCAGGGGCAACAGGCAGCAGCCACGAGGCAGGTAGGATGAACCCCCAACTAAGCTGCAAACGCTGCGCTGCTCTGAGAGGCAAGCACCAAGCGTGTGAAGCCGCCGGACTGGTCAGTGGACGGCCCCGTGTCCTCGACAACATGACGCGACATCGCTGTCCAGGGTCCGTGTTCCTGCTCAAGACGGAACATCCTTCCCTTGAGATCCTATCTGGTTAGGACAACACCACCGAGCCGGCTTTACAGTAAACCACCTCCGTCAGAGGAGAGCGGACAGGCCGGAGAGGAACGCAATCTTCTCAGCCGTTCCCATGAATTTCCTCGGGCAGCCTGGTTTCTCTTCCTTTGTTTCACTGGGGGAAATTAACTGTGTGTCCCCAAAGACAGGGACGTGCGGGGTCGAGGCAGGCGCTGAGAGAGATCCTGATCCCATCTAAGCCCTCCCGCAAAAGCCCACGGGTCATTTCTAACGTCAGCCTGTTAGACGCACGCAGGCCAGGAGACGCCGCTGTTGTCCCGTCACGACAGGCAGGGCAGGGAAACGCGTCACATAAAACCGTCCCCTGCTTGTACAGCAGGCAGCGCTCCTGGGAGCTGAGCGTGCTCGAGTTTTAGAAGGTACGTGCTGTGTCATCGTCTTAAAAAAACCACAGGAGCTATTTTCCAGGTAGCACGTGAGCGCGCACGGCCAGCTCTCTAATGTCATCGGCGCAACCATGAGCGGTCTCCCGCTGCGTCTAGAAACACCATGCTGGGCTGGGCACGGTGGTTTGTGCCTGTAAGCTTCAGCCTATGAAGTGGCCGGGGCTAGGGATTGCGGTTCGAGTCCCGCCTGGGGCCCGTAGCAAGACCTAGTTCCAAAAAAATAAAATAGCTGGGTGTGGTGGCGTGTGCCTGTCATCCCAGCTACCTGGGAAGCTGAGGCTGGGGATGGCTTGAGTCTGTGGTACCCCGGGCAACGAGAGCCTGCAGTTCCACAGGCAAAAATAGCGAGACCTGGTCTCAAAAAACAAAACAAAACAAAAAATAGAAACATCATGCTGTCACAGGTCACTGGTAACGCAAGCCGGCCACTACACGATGGCCACTTTCTACTGTGGCGACGCATCTGTCCTGCGATCAAGGACAACTTTCGACACTCCTGGGCTGGTGCGTGGTGAGGAGCTACTGCAGGGAGCTGGTGAGTGGCTGCGGCCGCAGGCTACTCGGAGAGCTGCCTGCCTGGGTGCCTGCTGGGAGGTGGGCTCGGCTGCTGCGGAGAGCGGCTCCACACCCAGGCCAGAATGCGTCATTGCGCCGCCCGCTGGCTTTAGTCGCGGTGTCTGCAGCAGCCCGGAGAAGGCCCATTGCACCGGGAGTGTGCGATGCTGATCAGCTTCGCTGGCGAAGAAAGTAAAGTAAGGATGCACATCATGCCTTTGGCCTGTCTCTTCAACACGGTCACAAGCACCTACACTTTACAGATGCCTCCAGGCTCAGCGGCAGCAGAGTCCCCCACAAAGGCAAGTCCCTCCTGCGAGCTCCTTGGGGGCGTCGGTGGTCAGTGACCCCACACAGCGGGCACCAGGGTGCGGGCTCCGGCTGGGGGAGCCGGCCCAGGACGGTGGACCCGGGCTGGCCTGGCGCTGAGCAGGCAGGCACGGCTCCTCCACTCCTCGGCAGAGGCAGACACACCCAAGGCGGGACTGACCACGTGGCCGCAGCTGTGTCCCCGTGGGCGGGCACCCTCGCTTCCCACGGGCTCTTGCTCGGGCAGCGCCAGGCCGCCGGGAGAACCGGCCGACACCCGCCCGGCACTGCTGTCAAAGTCCGCAGGCTTCGTGCAAAAGTCGCCGCCGTCTGAACTGGCCCGGCCGCGATCACTGGCCCATCTCTGCCGTTGCTAGGATGCTGAGAAATGGGGGGGACCCCAGGGAGCCTGCCAGCTCAGAGCCCATCACCAACCATGTGTCACCGTAAAGAAAGCGCCAGGGCCCAGCAAGGAACTAGCTGGTTGCAGAAGAATCCGGACTCCCAGAGACCCTCCTTCCACCTCCGGAGAAGCTGATCTCCGAGACGGACGAGCCCTGGGCGACACTTACTCCTGCTCTGCGCTGTCGGGACTCACAGACACCCCTGGGAGAGACGCCGGCATCCCTCCAGCTTGCCCAGCAGCGTAGGAGAGACCCATCTCTTTGACTCTGCAGTAAACTCTCAAGCTGGTCATTTGCGTGTGAGAAAAAGTCCAAGTGCCCCGACACTCTGCAAACCCCCGAGATGAAGCGGGCCCTCGGATACATGCAGACAGTCACAGAGCTGCTTCCCAGGTCGCCCGTGGTGCTCCAAGACGAGGCTATGTGAGCTGCCCCGGAAAACCCAAACGTTTCCGCCTTTCCTGCGCTCCATCCTCCCGGGCTCTGCTCACCGGCAACCAAACCAAAGTCTGCATGCAGCTTCCCTGAAGCCCGCCCCTCAGAGCGAGGGAGATGCTAGCTACACTGGGAAGAATGGAGCAACTTAACCCCAAGGAGACGAGAGAGTTAACTTCTTTCTTGAATTATAGATGCATTTACAGTGTACTTTAAAAGAAGCACGTTTTCCTCAGAAGACAAAAGAAGAAGACTGTAGCCCCCAGCGAGTCCAGCATGACTGGGCTTACGGACTGAGGCTGCGATGCTGTGTTGCCGTGACTCCCGCTGCAGCAGCTGAGACGCGCGCTGGTCCCGGCCGGTGGCTGACCCCACGCATTCGCTGGGAGACAAAAGGCCTCCCCTGCGCTGCCCCCCACCTGCCGGCAGGTTCCGCGTGCAACTCTACCGCGCCATCTGCTTCTCTCCCCATAGCTGCAGAGTCCTGCTATGCAGCAGCACGACCATCTACTCCTCCAGCTGGTTTCCCATGTAAGGTTTAGAAGAAGCTTGTCTGTGGCTACCAAGCATCTTGTTGGGGTTCTCTTAAAAACTATGAAACCTCTAAAGTTGAGGCTGCCGTGATGATTTAAGTGCTTCACCTGGAATTTCAAAAAGCGTAAACATTTTGAAGGCTTAAATAAATGAAAAGAGCTAAATAATGACGTGTGGGTTGCATGATTCCTTTTTTCTTATTTAGATGTGCAACATCTCACATGAAGAATGACAAATCTTCTAGACTCCGCATGACGCAAGCCCTTCTGGGGAACAGACACATTCCCACCCGCCCTTCCCCTCTGTGGGCCTTTCTCGTCAGCACAGACCATGGCATCGTATGTTACTTTCTGTGAGTGCTAAAATATTACCCAATGGTTACTGACAAAAAATGGAGAAAGAAGTTGAAAAGCCGTGCAGTCCTTCTGAACAGACACCGAGAGGCGCTTGCTAGCCACAGGGACCGAGTTTGAACGGCAGACAAAGGGGAGAGGTTAGGACCTGACACCCAGCACATCGGAGCGCAGACATAGCTCTCCCGACACGAAGGCTGAACCCTGACATCAAATTCACCATGGAAAGACACATTTAAAAGAAAAGTCCTTCCAGACGGCAAAGGGAGAAAGAAGATCAAAGGTATCCGTCCAAATGTCAGCTCCTCACAGAAAAGCCTAAGGAATCTCAAGGTGAAAACGAATACCAAGTAGTCTTACCGTCTGGCGCTTCAAGATACCTGGCAAAAATAAATGCACATTCTTTCCCTGGGAACTGTTACTCCTGCCGCGATAGGTTGCCACAGGCCTAGGTAACGATCAGAAATGAACGACCTAAAATCACAGCACCAACAGAGAAAGGAGACAGGAGGAGCCATGTCAACAGAAGTAAGAAATAGCAGGACTAGACCTGTAGCAGCCACTGTAAATAACAACTGTAGAATATATAGTAAATACGCTTTAAAAATATAAAAAGAGGAAACTGAATCATGAGCAATGGAAAGTTTTTCAAAAACAAACCAACCAAGTATAATTTCTGGTAATGAAAGACATAGTAAGTTAATGAAAAACCTAACTCAAAAGTTATTTTTTTTCTAAATGACTGGGGAGAAACGACGATGAACCGGTTATCAGATGATCATGAAATTTCTGTTAGATTTTTATTAGGTGTGATAGCGCCTAATTAATTGCTGCTGTTAATGTGTGTGCTGTAGTAGGACATGTTTTCTGGGGTTTATTAGGTGTGATGGCACCCAATTAATTGCTGCTGTTAATGCGTGTGCTATTGTAGGACATGTTTTCTGGGGTTTATCTCAAACTATTTCAATGAAGGGAAAAAAGGACACATGGAGCAAAAGCAGAAAAATCTAGGCACCATGACAACTGAGTGAAACACGCAGCTGAGATTTTCATGAGAAGCCAGCGGGTGGAAGGGTGGATACACCGGATGCAGCCACAGGCCACTGTCAAGTGGACAGCCGGATCGTGAGCGAAGCTTACAGGAGGGCGAACACTCACCTTCTTTGGGGCTCACTGCTGCAGGCAGGTCGTTCCAGTCCAGGGTCCAGGTGGGGCAGGGGTGGGGAGAGAACATCACTTCCACGCCTTTCTCCTAGAAAAGAGGCCCGGCTCCGAGTTAATGAGTTAGTAAAGCCCTCGTAGGTTGCAGAGCACAAAACTCCGTTAAGTGCTAGGAAGGAGGAACATCAGTATTAAGTCAGCGGCCGTGCCTCAAAGTACTTAGTGACACTGAGAAAACATGGTCCGGGAGGGGTTTGGCAGCCCACTCAGCCTTTCTCTTGCTCTCCCCGAAAGCAGAAAGCAACGCTACTCTTGTATGGTCGCCTGCAGCTGTAACAGAAATCCTGGGGAGCAGAGAGAAAAGCCAGCCGACGACGAGTCGATCAGCCATCCTCGCAGAGACCAGACAATGCTGACTCTGCGTGGGTCTACCAAGCGCTGACTTCACGCATCTGAAAGCCGCCACGCCTCGGCGCGGTACTCACAGGACTGAAAAGGCAACACCCAAAGGCCTGAAAAGGCAACACCCAGTCTCTCACGAGCGCCCGGCCTGTCTCCGGAAGAGAACTCCCTGGTCGAGCCAAATGGTTTCCCACACAGTGATGAATGAGGACGGCTTCTTGATCTACCAAAAAAGTCGCCAGTGCCTCCGCCCTGGCAGAAGGTGCGCATGGATGTGCTTGATCAGAGAATGGTAAGATAATAAGATAGTAATTAATAATAATAAAATAAGAAGATAAGAAGAATGGGAAGAGAGCACACACAGTGACTTCGGACCCCTCCCAAGCATATTTTGGGCCAACGATCCATGGGTTCAGCGATCACTGCTCTTTAAATCCTCCAGATGACTCTCTACAAAGAGCATCAGAGTCGCCGTCACTCTCCATGAAAAGCAGTTGAATTCTAGTCCTACGAGAGCAGTGAGAGGATTCTTCAGTGGGGACAGAGCTGGAGTCCTCGGGCTGAGAGACCCTGAGCGCTCAGTTGCACAGGGTGGTACACGCATCACTGTGGGGTCATCCATCTCTGTCCTGTTGCCCTTATTCTAGTCTCGTCCTGTCAGCCATTCCTCACCTCCCAAACTCATTCCAACGCTGGGGTTTTTAAAAAACCTCCAAGCACGATGGGCAGCTGGCTAGCGAGGTAACATTCCTATGCCATACAATTACCTCTCTAGAGCACACAGCTCACTGGCTTTGAGCAGATGCAGCCATCGCCACCGTTCATTTTAAGACATCGTCATCGCCTCCGAGAAGCCCTGCACCCAAGAGCAAGCGCTTCCATTCCCGCCTCAGCGGCAGGTCGGCAACCCCAGCTATTTGTCTGTGTAGCTGTGCTCGGTCTTTGCACGAGCTGGACCGTCCGTCTAGAGTACATCCTCCAAGGCAGCGCGTTCTGGTCCACTGGCTGGAGTCTTCCCTTCCTGAGACAAGCCTTCCGAAACATACTGCCTGAAGTGGGGCCCGAATCCCATCAGCACCACCCCATCACTTCCCTTTTCCTGCGACACTTCACTGCCTCCTGTTCTGCTGTTTGTCTGTATTTGTGGTTTTCTTTACCCGCCGCCAGGGTGCGCTCGTGAGGGCTGCCCGCTCTGTCACGTGTATATGTCACTAAGAGCAATTCCTAATATTTAGGAGAGACACAGGCACAATTTTTTTGACTGACCAAATGAGTAAATTTAAAATCTCCGTAGACCAAGGGAAATGTCTGCCGCAAGGAGGTTCAAAATCGGTGAGATGTGGCTCTTCCCAAGGAAAAGCGTCCTGCTTTATAACATCCACTGAGCACCAATTTCATCCAGCTCAGGGGGTTGGCGTAAAATACTGCCCACACAGTTACAGTCTAAGTAAAATTAAAACATCCCTGTAATTCGCTAACTCGATATACCATTTGTTGGCTTTTAAAGCACCGCAACAGAGAAATGACCTAGTAAGGAGCCAAAATGATGTCGCTAAAAATGAACTGTACACAATACGTACTGTCAAGTCAGAATTCAGTGAAAATTAACACTTTAACTGACTTGTTAGATTTGAACCTTTCTTCCCTTTCTTATACATTGTAGCTGGAGCGCTGCCATCAGCTTATCCGCACCCATGATGCTAAAACCCGCACCCGTGACGTTAAAAACCAGCAGAGCGGCCGACACGCCGCGAAAATCCAAGAGGGACACTCACGACTGAGATGGCCGACAGGCACAACGCCCGCCGGCTGAAGGACAGAGCGGGCCTGGCCTCCCGTCCCAGGTCCCTGGGTGAGTCCTCGCAGGGCTTCTGCCAAGACGGTGGCAAAGGGCGGGTCCTCCCCTGAGTGGCAGCGGCTCTCTCAGCCAGGATTCCCTGCTGACTCGCCAAAACCTTCTCAGGGCTGTAGAGTCTCCTGGTCTGATCTCACTTCCGTCCACACATTCTGGCCCCCACATGCATGGGCCGGCGGGAGGCCGGCGGGAGGCCCCCAGTCTGCCCTGGTCCTCCCCGCCATCCTGTCAGCTGCTGCCTTCGGAGGCTTCCGCACATCTAACCCCTCCTCCGAGTCCACTCCTCGGGGGAGCTGCAGGGACACACACCCTGAGAGTTAAAAACCCCGAATTCCTGTGTCTTTTAATGAGCCACAAAAGGTCTGGGTCACAACTGTCTGTTACACCTTCTTCATCGGCACCGTTCTCTTCACTGGCACTGCTCTCTTCGTCTGTATTTTCAACTCAAGGAAATAATAGAAATCCTAACGCCACTTCGTGGCTGAAAGCGTACAGGCAGGAAAAAATCTGGATCATAATTTTTTTCTTTTCAAGATTCCATATGAATATGGCAGGTTTTTGGTGCGGAGATTTTTAAAACTACTACTTTAATATCAAGCGAATCGCTCCCCCCGGTGCTTATTAACTCACAACACACAGGACGTGGCCCAGAGGTGGCTGCACAGTGGCCCATCTGATGACGCAGTGCTACGGACATGCCGCGTCACCTTCGGAAGTCAGCTGTGAGATTACTTCATCACTTGGCTGCTAGAGCCTCGCTGCAAAGAGAAAGGACTGGTGCTGCCACGGAAACCTTGTGCATTTGGTATCAGCCATCTTTCTGTTAGTGACAGAACTCACTCCTTCCTCACCCAACTAGGGAAACAGTGTCAACTGTTCTTACAGGACACTCAGATGAGTAAGCCCACATTACTAGCTGAATTCTTCTCCATTCAAATGAACATTCAGACAGTCTCTATTACAAGCAAATCATTTTTGAGTTTTTTGTAGATTGTTTCAAATGCTAGAGGGGAGGAAAAAAGTCTGTTACCACAAACCTTTTCCAGATAGTACTACTGAAAACAAATTGTATCGCAAAGAGAAAAGTAAATCATACGCCGTCTTATTATGTAGTGGGCACTAAAATACAATCAAATAAAAACAAATTTAAAGACGTTTTAAAAAACCTTAAACTTAGAATTTTGAAAAGTGAACTGAGATGTTCATTTTCATATTTCCTTAACTTCAAGTCATTATCTCAAAATTTACAAAATGAGGACAAAATATTGCATTTAGAAAAACAGGTCAAAGCAACATACTTGATCAGATATATGACACTGTCATAGCGTTCATAAAAAATGCTTTAAGAAAAATACAGTAAAAACCGCTTTGGCCTCTGGTTGGGGTGGGAGGGGGGCCACACCCGCCTCTGGTTCCGCAGCCTGAAGGGGAGCCCTTGGGGAGCGCCAGCCAGAGAGTAGGCAAGCTGCTATGGGGGAAGTTGGGGTAACCGGGCTCCCTCCATGTGGCCTGGGGCTCTGTCACTTCCTCCTACAGGTTGGGGAGGTGGGGGCCAGAAAATTGGGGAGGGGTCCCCCCCTCTGTTACATCCCACCTCAGCCATTCCCCAGCTTGAGTGAGAAAAACAACCCAGAGACAGGTAGACTGGAAGAGACAGAGAAACAAAGGCCCTGAAGACACCCATCACCTGCCCACAAAGAGCATGGTCGGAACTCCGAGACGCAAGGCGGCTGTGGACGAGAGGAGACGCATCGCCAAGAAACACCGACATTTCTGGTGCCGGGGCCAACCTCCCCACCCAGAGACACGTTCAACGTGAGCGAGGAGCTTCCCCATCTCAGCGGGGGAGCAAAGCCACACAGAAGCGTCAGCGGCACACAGAGAACAATGACCCAAAAGAGAGGAGTGAGCCTGACCAAGCACCGGCTGAGGTCTGTCCCCACCGGGGAATCGGCCCCATGGCCAACGGCTGGGAATCAATTTCACAAAGCCAGGTACCAGAGCTGCAAGGCCAAAAAAGCAACACCAAGTGACAAGCAATGAAATGAAAGGATGAGACAACTGGTAAGAACAAGGAGACACTGAACCCAGAGGCCGTAAGAGGCCTGAGAAAAAGAGAGCGTCTCCCCCTCCACAGGAAATCCCACAATAAAGAAACGGGGAGCCGCTCCACACACCAGACCGACAGGAGGTTCACCGACGTGCTCAGAAGGGCCACCTGCCCTAAGGGTATTCCTGGAGATCTGGTCAGCCTGGTCTGCAGCCCCCCAGAAAAGCAGGACGTCACCCAGGAGGACGCTGCTTCAGAAAAGTACACAGAGAGGCCAACAGGTCAATCATCAACCAAGAACTGACAGCGGGAAAGGAACTAGAGTGACCAGAGGGGCAACCAGGGGAAGGGGAGGAGGGGGGAGGGGGGACCAGGCCTACAAACACGAGCTATGTAAGAAAACAACAAGGAAAAAAAACTCTTTTGGCTTCTTTGGCGCCAAGGACACAGAACAGAAATTTCCAACCTAATACTTCCCTTCAATGTAAAAGCCAGGCAAAACGAGTGACCGGTCAAGAATGAGGTAAAAGAGCCACCAACACATTTTACAACCAAAATGATGTCCACGAACGATGACAAGCTGGGCCGAAACACGCAGCGGCATCTTCACAAGACACCTCGGGGGGACATGCTAGTAAAGGCAAAGTAAGCACCATCAGCTTGGTCATCGTGGGTCTGGGGCCTCCGACGAAGGAAGGGGCGCTCTGCTCCTCTGTGATGGGGGCCTCAGCTGGCTGCGGCCGCGGCTCCGCCGAGGTGGCCTGGGGCTCTGGCAGGTGCAGAAAATGGATGCCACACCGAGAAGCTGCTCCCCTCACTCTGGGCACTTCCTGAATCCTCCGGTACCACGCAACCAGCAGCGGAAATTCTACCAGCGCCTCAGGAAGGTTCTTGCAGATGATGACCTGGCCGGGAAAGGACAAAAGACATCAGTCTCCACGTCTGGTCGCTGCAGGCAGCGCCACCCGCCTGCACGGACACAGGATGCCCGCATCTGGCTGAGCAGCAGCCACCGCACAGCCGTGCCCGGTTAGGGCGCACCAACGGGAGGTCATGCCAGGCGACACCCTCGTGGCCACGTGCAGTCAGCCCGCTGCTCTGGCCCTGCGGACAACCGCTGCCAGCGCACCTCAGTGTGATTTCAGCTTTGCGGGAGTCTCGTGTAAACGAAATCACACAGGTACCTGTCTTTCTCAGTCAGCACTGTTGCCGAGATTCATGGAGGCAGCTGAGTTTCTCAGTCGTTTGTTTCCTTTCATGTGGGTGCGGTACTTACTGCAAGGCTTCCCTGACACCAATGAGAGCGACCTGGAACCCGTCCTCCCGAGGTGAACCAGCCTCCGTGCTCAGGTGCGTGCTCCCTACCACCACACCAGACCTCAGTCTCTTTGAAAATTAAGACTCTTCTTGCTCTTTGGTGAGGCACCGAAGGTCATCTCCATAGAAACAGTCACAGTAACACAACCAGATAACAATTTATGATTTTGAACAGAGGAGTAAAGAGGTCAAATCACAGAGATTCTCTAAAATACACGTAGTAATAACCAGGATCAAGGCAGGACCCGCCTAGAGAAGGCGAATTAATGAAGAATTTGCACAGATGTATCAATTTTACTAACCAGGCGACAAGGTTAAATAAGCACAAGTTATTGATGATAAGCCAGAGTTTATGTAGAACTCTTTTTGCATACTGCAAGCTCTTAAAATACTTTCAGGCAAAAAAAAAAAAATATATATATATATATTGAGTAAACAAAAAGAAATATCAAGCATTTATTAGCGCCAAAGAATCACCCCAAATTAGCATTTCTCAAATTGGTGTTCATGACCAATTTAGAGGTCATAAAATCAACACAGGTTTTAAATATCTATAATATGACAATATACAGGAGGCAGAGTAAGATGAGTTATTTTGCAAGTATTCGTAAGTATATGTATTATTATACCTATACTAGAGGCTTGTTTTTTCTCAATCACCTTATAAAATGCACTATTTGTTGTGAATGTAAAAAAAAAGCTTGAAAATCATTATCTAAATGGCACTCTGGGAGGCAAAAACTTTATGTCTCGGAGAAATTCTTAATTGCCTGGAAACAGATTATGTGCTCAGGGAACTGTGCTTAAGTCATGATAAATTAATCAAATAAGAAATGTTCTTATTTCTTCCACCTTCCTTACCTCTCCCCAGCAGTGATTTATTCCTATTTGTTAAATGCATACGGCATCTTTCCTTCCTTTGGAAAATAAGGTGTGATTAAGTAACTATAAATCATGTTTAAGAGAAATTGAGGAGTTTTACTCCGCATGACAGGTCATCCCATTTAATCAACATGCCAGGCTGCTCTGCTAATATCCAACGAGCTCAGGAGGTACTGAACCACATTCATTACACTCAAGAAGATATATATAAGGAAGGAGCTAATGAAAAATGTGTGCGGGGAAAATTAAATTTGCTCCTGAGAAATGATTTTTTTTCTTTATGCTACCTAGCTGAAAAGATCAAAGCCACTATAAATATCAGTTACATAGGGACAAGAAAATAAGACAATTTATTCTTAAAACAATGGTTAAACGCAAAATTGTTACCAAGAGCACAAAATGAATCCTAGTAGCCGGATAATTAATTGTAATGAGGGCTTGAATTGTCTGAATAAAAACTGAATTAAAGGGGAGGGGAACTCCTAAGAACTGTGCATTCACTTTTATTCCTTCATAAGCTATCCCTAAACTCCCTGGAGGAGAGGGGTTTATCAGGCACCTTCCCGGTATTAATCCCTGACTATCTGGGGTTAGCAGAGCAAATGAATCTCCCCTGGAGAGAAGAGCAGCGCAGAGCTGAGGCAGACACGAGCCAGTCACTCCAGCTGCCATTGTCTCCGGCTTTACTCCGCGTGGTAGAGCTGGTTTCTGTCCGAGTCTTCTAATTTTGACCTCTGATATTTCCAACCTTGACTTAGCAAAACCAATGGCTCTTTCATGCTCCTGGCCTTAACCGTACGGTGACCGGTCCGCGGAGCTGGGGTCAGCTCTGGGTTTGAGATCCTGACTCCTGACCATGGGCTTGACTCAGACCCTGTGGCCCGCCACCTCATCACCTCGAGGTGCTGGAGCCATGCATAAAGGCCCAGCCTCGCAGGCACCATCTGAACTGAAACAACTGCCTCACGACCCAAGATGACTCCAAGGAGGGTAAAACAAATAGAACAAAGGATTTGGCAAAGAAATGTTCATTCCTGAAAGAAAATGTGCAGATCCCGGAAAAATACAAACAAGCAAGAAATATTTTGAGAATTAGTTTACAAACAAATGTCAGAAGAGAAGAACTTAGTCATGGAGTCCATGTAACAGAAAAGGCTGAGAGTACAAGTCCCCCCTACTTAAACTGAGCGGAAAACAAAGTCCCTTGTTAGCACAGGACAAATGTACTCAGTAGCAGTCAGGCAGCTGTCCTACCTGGCTGAGAGGGGGATCCCCTTGCAATTAGGAGTATTTCCACTCCAGGGAAGCCTCGCCTGTTAAATGGTCTTCAAATTAAGTGAAAATTAAACTGCAAATAGATGTCAGGATGATGATCTAAAAACACCTTCTTGTAAATGAATCCAATCTTTTATGATTGGCTGAGTTTTGAAGCAAATCCTTGTTTTCTCGATCACCTGTTTTCTTTGTAGCATTTACCCTTATTTAAGTTTACGCATGTATGTATGCATGCATCCACGTATTTACATCTTCCCCTAGCAGACATGAACTCCATGAGGGCAGGGACCGTATCTGTCATGTTTGTCACTGGACTCATTATGTTTACCAGTATCTGGCGTATACAGCAGGGTTTCAATGAGTTAATGGATGTGCTATCTGGATATAATTCTTTTATTTTATTTTATTTTATTTTTTTTATTTTTAAGAGACTAGGTCTCGCTATGTTGCCCAGGGTTGTCTTGAACCGGGGACTCCAGTGATGCCCAGCCTTAGCCTCCCAGGTAACTGGGATTACAGGTGCATGCCACCACACCCGGCCTTGATACAATTCTTATGAAAGCAGAAAGAAAATTATCCAACAACATCAAGAAGACCAACAGTATTTCCTGATAGGTATCAAATGATAATTCCAATGACAAAAACTAGAAATTAAGGGGGGAAGGTGAGAGATAAAAAATTAGGGAATCATTTGACTAGGAAAAAGAGATCATGTTTTCTCACAACCTATTCAACATATTATAAATACACGACACTTAAAATATTGATATCTAAACAGCTGCTCAATCTCTACCTCCTTCAGTTGCAAAATTATTTTGGCTTCTAGTCTTGCTTTGTTCCCCTTTTCAAGAAAAGGAAAATATTAAAAGAAACTCCAACTGATTAATACCAGCTAACTTAGAGAGGCCCCTGTCTCCAAATACTGAAGATTTTCACTGTGTGCCTTGCCCAAGTCTCAGTGAAGACCCCCCCAGTATCAGTGACAGAGAAGAATGATGATCCCTTTAGAGGGGTAAAGGGGAAAGAGCTTCAAGCCAGATAGGGCAGACCTGGAAAGTCAAGTGGAAAGGAGCATGGATGGCACACTCTCCACATCACTCTGACGTTGTCTGCAATCTCCTTCCTCGTTCCTACACAACCCTGGGTGTGTGTGAGAGAGCGATTCCTACAGACGGTGATCAGCATAGATGTCAGTTGCTACCTATGTCTGTCTCCACTCCTCTCTTTCCAAGTGACCTACGAGAACAGAGACGCACAGATGAAGCTAAAGTATTTCTGAAAACATTCTGAGAAAACATTTCTGATAACGCTGTGATAGCTTCACCTAGCATAATTAAGTTAGGATGAAAGATGATTACACGCGCTGGCTGACCAGATTTCCCCGTGTTTTAATCCTGCACCCTCTACTACTAGAGCAGCCATTTGAAATAAAAATTGTCCCAACTGCAACGTCTTAGCGACCCAAAATGAAAAGTCACGGTGACTAGCAGAACTTGCTATATGCACCACCGTTCTCCCACACTTTACACACCCTGTCACGTCACTGCGACTCTGGGAGACAGAGCAACCGCTGACGCTCTTTGACAGAGAAGAAAATCGAGGCCGACGCCAACAGTTTGCCAGAGCCAAGTTCAGCAGGCCTGGGGCTCCAAGCGAGGCCAGCCCGCGACTGAAACCCCAGCAGCGCAGCCGCCTCCGGGACGCTTACCAGGAACTGGTGGACGCAGGGCAGCAGCACGATGTCCGCCAGAGTGAAGTAGAGGCCTTCTGCGAACACGTGCTCCAGGGGTGGCAGGGTGGCGGTGCCGGCCTTCCTGATGTGGGCGGGCTCCCTGCTGGGGGCGGCTGGCCCCTCGTGCACCAAGAGCTTGGAGAAGGCCACCTGCAGCTCCAGGCTCTGGGGGGACGCCTCCAGCTCACCCCCAGGCTCCTGCGTCCGGAGCGGGCCCTCAGCTTTTCCTTGCGGCAGGGCGGGCCCAGCTCCCACCGCCCTCTGCTGCTTCAGCTTCTGCCGGCGCAGCTTGTCGTCGTTATGAACTCGCACGGGCTCGCCAAGCTTCCTCTCCAGCAGCATTATCTCTGCGGGAATGGCAGCGCGCGGGCCAGAAGAGTCTTTGAGAAAAGTCTCGATAGCTGAGGGGATGGTGAGTTCACACAGCCTGGTCCACTGACTGACCTACGAAACAAACCAAGACATGGAAGGAAGCTTGGCGCACACGCTAGCTTGGAGAAAGCAACTGTCTGTTGGGCACTAAAGCTGGTTTGGGGAGTCTCGGGCTGGAGGCGCCTGGCTAGGAGGCACATTACAGTGCTTCGGGAGCTGGAAACATCAAACAGTGGAGGGCTAGGGAACTCCACTGACCCTAAACACAGGCCATCCTCCCGCACCTTCCTCCCCAACACTCCGTCACTTGCCCCCCAAACCAAAAGTCTATTTAGCCTCACAAGAGCAGGGCTTCCAAGGCATGGCTACCGCAGTTCCTGCTCACACATAAACCACCCTCCAGAAATCTGCAGTGCGACTCAAACCAGAGATAGTCATTCACTGAAAATAACATCTCCCTAGCTCGGGTATTTCCTCCTAAATTCTGACGCTCACTGCGGTGCTGAACGGCGGGCACACACCGACAGCTGCTCCAGCTCCTCTACTGCCCCGGGCAGCTGCTTTTAAGGAAATGATGTTTTCGCTTCCCAGAGAAAGCTGAAGCTGCGGTGCAGGTGACCGCGCTATGGCTCCATGTCTTCACGCGAGAGAAAAGAGACCGTGTACTTACTTCAGCACAGGCTTTCAGGCAAGTCTTCTTGAAACCCAACAGTCCCAAGAGCTCCTTCTTGGAGGGGTCAGCCTCGGACGACTTCTGGATGATGTGTCTTAGTATAACGGCGAGTCCGGCTCTACAGAAATTATCCGGTCCTTCCATGACTGCTGGTAAGCAGCAGCTCTGGACGATTGGCGGGAGCTCTCGCCTGGAAACAATCTGCAGCTCCACATCTTGGGACAACACATTTTTGAGTAGTGGGAGATCCGCACTTTCCTTGGAGAGAACGAGGCACACTTTAAAGACTCTGCAGTCACAGTATGACAACAGAAACAAAGTCACAGATGTATGAAGCGGGAAAATGCATCCTTCAACTTGGTGAGAGAAATCCAAGTAGAGACACTCTTCTGTCGTGCTTTTCCTAAGGCCCTTCATTTTCTTCTCTCACCGGGTCACCTGCAATACAGTGAAGTGGGCACACACCTTAGAGTACGCTGCTGTAACGCAGAGGCTGAAATAACCCATGCGTGCTTTAACAATCTGCTCCAGAAATGAGCAGGAATTTGTTCTTAGGCTGCGTAAACGGCTTCCAAGGTAAGGCCTTGCAGTGAGTCCACTCAATGGGCCTTAGCTCCTTTAACATAAGCAGACCTCAGTGCTCCGCAACGGAACGCTCCCACAAAGCATCCGGGGTGTCTTCGTTGAGAAGAACAGGATGGGGAATATCTAGGCAAGCATGAGCGTTGTCTGGGGGCTGCATCGAAGGCTGAGGCCGAGACGTCCCAAAGCTAAAATGTCCACAGTTACGTTCCTTACTCTCCTTTCCCCAAACCAGCTCCTCGGATGCCGTCCCCATCTCAGTGAGCGGAGCGGTTTTCTGGCCGTACAGGCCCAAGCCTGGGAAGGCAGTCTTAATTCCTCTCTTCCTGCGCAGCCCCACAACCAACCCATGAAAACTAGGTCAGCCCTGCCTTCGATGCAAGTCTAGACTGACCACTCGTGCCATCTCCACGGCGTCCAGCGTGACCCGCGGAACCACCGCCTCCTCTGAATCAGAGCAAGCGCCTCCTGACGGCACTTCCCACGCCCGCCCGGCTGCCAGTCTGTTCTCGGCATAGAGCCAGTCCTGCCACCCCGCTCGGAGAAAAGGCCAGGCCATCATGTTGGCCTGACCCTGTTTCTGTCCACCGCATCGAGTGCCACAGCCCGCTGACCCAGCCAGAGCGGCTGGCTGCTCCGCTAAGACACAACGCGCTCCAACTTCAAGGTCTTGGCACTTGAGGTTTCCAGCGCCTGGAACACTGCTTCACCTCCTTCCAGGAATTGCTCCAGTGTCAACCTGCCATGGCGCCTACGTTTCCACCGCAATCTTTACCCCACACCACCGCAGAAAACCTATTTCCTTCTAGACCCGCGCTTGCCACTGCTGCGACACATTCCATAGCTATGTCGCCTCTCCAAGCAAGAATGCCTCACAAGTAGAAATTGTGTTTTGGCCACTGCCAGGCTTAAAACAGACCCAGCTACTTGAGAAGTATTTGGTGAATAAATGCATGGACAATAAGCAGCACTGGCTCTTTTACAGATGCCAATACATACCGTGTATTATCAAGTTATCATCCTTAAGACTCTTCAATTATTGTGAGTCCTGTTTGAGTCAAACATTTTCTGGGACAGAAATGGCCTGTTTTAATCTGTAAATCACAAATCCAAAATTATCACTAGATGGCACTCTTTAAAAGCGCTCACCATGGAAACATACTAGCAAGATGGTGGTATACTACAGCAAATATTTTTTAAGCCTTTTAAAGGCTTTAAAAGTATACCAACAATTCTGTAAGGGTATTTTAAATATCAGTGTACCCTGACTTTTAAGAAGCCTTCAGTGTACTAAATTTCTTTTAATGTTTTATGCCATAAATTTTTTAAATATTTACTTTTTTAATTTGCATTTTTTTAATCTACTCAAAACATTTTACCACATCCTAGTCTCTTCAAGCAAAACTAAATACATATTCAGCGATAAAAGAAGATGCATGATCTGAACAGAAATAGGTAATAGAAAAATCTTAAGAATTGTTTTCTGAAGATATAGCACTAACTACATTGACAAGTTTTCCAGTTAATGATGCTGGTGGAAGCAGACAGTTAATCTCTGGATTAATATGCCAATGCCCATTATATTTCACTTTTTAATTCACTTTGATTTCCATAAAATCGTGTAGGTAGCAGTAAGTCTTACAAGAATTTGGAATGGAAACCAGCCTTTCTCCTTCTCCTTTTCCCTACCACCAATTTCACTTGCCCACCTTAGTTTCTTGATTTTTCAAATCAAAGTAACATAATCCGTAAGATCCTTGGTGCTCAACTTTTTTTTTTTTACTAAAGTAACAAGCTATTAAGTGAATATAGTCAGTGAAATACAGTCTTAAAAAATCTGATATTAATAGTGCAAACAATTACTGTTTCATAATTCTTAGCAAATCGTAACAGACCTGCAATGTGGTTTGTCACTTCTTCCAAAGATCATCTAAGTGAAGTGAGTTCATGTAATTTAAAACAACAAAACAAAACCAAAAAAAAAAAAAAAAGGAACTTTTTAACCCATGGAAAGTGTTTTCTCCATAAGCTTAATTACTTTTGGGTTTTCTTTTCTTTATATATTTGAAACACAGCGCTAATTTGAAAATAAAATATTAAAGACTATCAAAGCTCACAGGCAAAAGAACCAACCACATTTTCTAAGAAATAGTCTGTATGAGGTTGGTTGTTCCTGTAAACCTACTGCTGATTAATTAACCAATGGTCTTAACTCTCTCTTCTGAGCAAGGAATATTATAAAGAAGATTCCCTAATGTGCTTCAAGAAGCAGGTCTGAAAGAAAGCATAACTTCCTTTCTTCCTCTGTCCAGCAGCTGGGAGACAGTCATAATGAAACCTGTCCTGCAAATACTACACACGCACGCATGCACACGTCATTAACAGGTTTGACTTAGGATATGTAGAAATACAAAAAGTTAGAACACATGTACATATGCCCACTTTCAAAGGCACTGAAGAATCGTGAGTTTTTACCTATTCTAGAAACTCTTCTCACTGTTAGCACTTAATAAATGCTACGTATCCACAAAACAGAGGAGCAATAATCTCCTTAATAATCTACCTACGAGATACCTAAAAACTAACGGGATGCCCAAGAGAAAATGCAGCAAAACACTGTGGATTCTTAAGATGTTTTCTTGAACTACACATGTTGGCATTTTCCCTGGGAGATATTAAAATGTTTCTTAGTGATTTTTGGAGTCATGAAAAAATACTCTCCCAGGCAACTCCTCCCCATTAAATACTAATGTAACTTCTAAAGTCATAATATCAGCAAACCTGTACACACTGAGCATCTACTTTTGGTTTCCACAGCGTCTATTAATTCTCTCTCTCTAATCTTTGAAATTGAGAGGACACTGGACCGCAACACTGCATATAACTCAGAAACATAGGCTCCGGCTGGGTTTAATTTCTCAAGAGGCTAGGACATGGTTTTGCCTCAAGTTTGCGATGCCATCGGGACAGAAGTTCCCCTTCTTTTCCTTTACTTTTGTCTAGAGGATTCCTTAGCACGTTGATTTTATGTGGGAAGCTTTAGAGAGCCAGGTGCTATAGAAATATCCTCTACTCTGCATGGCTACTGGGGGCGGGGGGAGGGGGGCACAAGCTCCTGTCACTCCACAATTCATCCTGAGCACACACAAGCAGCATCGCTGCACATTCTCAGCATGCTTCAGAGGTGCGGGAGCCACACGGGAGGAGCTGAACACAGGGACAGGCGTGTGCGGCTCCTTCTCAGACATGCCCGCGGCTGAATAAGTCGCAGAGGGAATCAACAAGTAAATCAGACCCAAGCACTGGGATCTGCGAAATATTCTGAAATGTAAACAACTGAAGGCCTGAAGCGGTCACAGCTTTAGCGTTTCAGTCATTGACATATTCTTAAAACCTCATTCTCATTAATATACTTGGGCATCGATAAACTGAAACATTCCACACATAAACAGGGAATGACCTGTAAAGGTGCTTTCTGCATCTAAAATCATTTTACGACTCCAGGCATCTGCAGCTATGCTAGGTCTGCAACTACAGCTGTAGAGGGAGAGTAAGAGGGAAACACAGTGAACGTGATGAACCAATCACACTTCTACAGCAGCTGGAAAAAATAGAGGGTTTTGTCACCAAAAGGCAGAGTTGGGTCTGCGGTAACTAAAATCTATAGGGTAGATAAATAGACAGCTACATATTAAGTAAGGAAGATCAAAAAATGTACAACTGCAACAAATACTGACCAGCTACTTCATTTCTTCCAAACAAGAAATTACCCCTGTGCCTGGATTTTGACAGGAACTTAATACATGTCAAATGAAGGAACAAAATAATACAACCCTCACTATTCAAATATACATCTTACTGTGCTCTAAGTACTAAACATACACAACCTTTATACTTATGGTGGGCGGCCAGGCCAAGGTACAGAAGAGACACACAAGGAGAGATTTACCCAGCCAAGGCTGGGGACCTAATGGAGGTTATGGGCCATAAAGCAACGTTATCCACAAAAGAAAGGGGTATTTATGAGACACAGGGTGAGGATCTGTTGAATTTCAAAGAAGACAAACACAAACCTGAGAGGCAATAACATTCTAAAGCCTAAGAGCAATTGAGGAATGGGGAGTATAGGCAGGTGGTCACTAGCTGTGATTTAGGGACACCAGCAACGCAGCTGCAGCCTCAGAAAGTCATTGCGATAAATCAGCCCCTCGTTTTCTGGGGACCGGTTAAGGAGAGATGTTTTCCTTGTCTCATCTGCAATGACTTTTCTGGTTTGCAAACGGCGCACAGCACGTAGAGCACACATAACGCCTAAAAGAATAGTTTAGCTCCACTACTCGGATGAGAATTATACATCTACCCCAAAACATCAATCCAATCTATAAAGAGATCTTATTTGAAAACATTCAACAATAGCTATTTCTAAAGCAAATAGCTATTTTATAAGCTGAGGATTCCCTAAATTGGAGTAAATTGAATTTTATTGCAGCAACAATTTCATCAAAGTGAAGCTGATCAGCATTAGGTTATTCTGAGCCACTGTGCGGTCTCAGTCACTCTCGACAGAAGCCTGGCTCTAACGGCAGGACATGGCGATATCAGCACTCGATCACGTTTCCAGGCGGATCTTCCTCAGGTCTCGTTACCACGAATCCTTCTTCGGCCTCTCAGTGACCTGTGGCCAGCACGTTGCCTCCTGCAGTCTGCACTCCCCTCGTGACCGGTGCTCCAGCGACACTTTCCACCATGCCAGACGACAAACAAACACAGTAAGGCAACAGCCCACACGGAAAAAAGCTGAAGCAGAAGAATGGCTTACACTCTACGGAAGGTTAGATACAGCTCAAGATTTGCTCTGGAGCTTCTTTGTGTGTCTTACTTTACATGTGTAATTCTGCCAGTATTCGCTCCGGCACAGCCAGCCCGGGCACTCTTTGCTGGGCAGCGCAGCTCCAAGAGAGGCTGCTCAATGCTGTGCTGCATGCCATGCCCCTCTACGACCCAGCCACCTAGGCCCA
>PVHY01023641.1:0-20701 GCA_004024945.1 Uropsilus gracilis
TCTATCTATCTATCTATCTATCTATCTATCTATCTATCTATCTTCTACAACATGTGTATGTAGCTTATCTCTATTTGGGCGGGTTAGAACAACAGAAGCTGAGCTATTGACTATGGAGATTATTAAGATTAGCAGAGTCAATTTAGTGTTGATGTCCCCAAATTTGGAAGATCTGGGTTTAAAGCTTGTCTGAACCTGGAAATGTTTAATATATCTATGTTTTTCTAACTGTTGTTCAGCCACCGCTTCAGGTATAGCTAGTATACTGACAATGACTCTTGGTCTGAAAGTGGAAGAAATTACTTCTACAGTTTTTGTATCTATAACAGTTTTTGTATCTATAATCTGAGATGAAGTTATCCAAATTTTATAAATGGCTCTTGTTAATGATTTTTATTGGGCATGAATTTTCACTGCTTAAAAAATAAAATGAAATGAAAAGTTTCCAAAATAATGTAACTCTATTTAACTATATATTATATATATATATATGTCTATTTACTTTTATGTCTCAATGCCTTTCATTTGTACCCAATATTTTCCCAGTTATAAGAAGCTTTGAAAAAGACTTTTTCCCAATGTATATTGGCAAAGAAAGGTCATCCTCGACAAAAATGGAAAGGGCAGATTAGCAAACAAGGAGCAGTGGATGACATTAATAAGAACTGAAGGGCAGATTAGCAGACAATTAAAGGCCAGGATCAATAACAAGAACCAAAAAGCAGATTAGCAAAGAAAGAATAGTGAGTAGGATACCTAAGAAGAACCAGAAGCTGGGATTAGCAAGCAATTGGGGGCAGGGCTCAAAACAGAAACTGAAAGGGAAGATTAGCAAGCAATTAGGGGCCAGGGTCAATAACAAGATTTACAGAAGGATGGATTACAAACAAGAAGTGGGTGGGAACCTTAATAAGCACTGAATGGGCCTATAAGCAAAATTTAAAAAGGGGATAGTTAATTTGTATTAATTATATAGTATTCCACAATGGGATATTATGTACCAATCAAAGAAGACAACCTTATATCATCTGCAGCAACTTGGATGGAGATAGAAGTAATCACCTGAGCAGAAATAAATCAGAAAGAAAAAGAAAAATATGGGATGGCCTCACTTATATGAGGGATTTAGGAAAAATAAGCAGACAAAGGACAAGAAAAATATAAAACTGCCAAAAGATATAGAACTGAAATATAGAGCAAAAGAGGATGAGGAAGAGAACAGGGAGGGGGAGGGCACAAAAGACTGAGATTGTTCACGGGTGATAAGGTGATGGGAGAATCTTGGGGTAGACAATGATGTAATATATTTATGTGTGTGTATATGTATATTTGTACACACGCATATATATCTGTATATATATATCTGTATATATATATATATATATATATATGCACACATACAGATATATGTGTGCAATCAATAAAAAAGGAAAAAAGGCCTGGCATGGTGGCACATGCCTGTAAGTGCAGGCTAGGACGCCACAGCTGGGGCCAGGGATCATGGTTCAAGTCCTGCCGGGGGCACGTAGTGAGACCTAGTTACAAAAAAAATATATAGCTAGGTGTGGTGGCAAGCGCCTCTAATCCCAGCTAAGTGGGAAACTGAGGCTATGATTGCTTGAGTCTGTAGTACTCTTGGCAACGTGAGCCTATGGTTCCACAGGCAAAAATAGTAAGACATAGTCTCATAAAAAAGAAAAAAATATAATTTAACACCCACCAGACTCCCCCCCCCCCCTCTCTCTCTCTCTCTCTCTCTCTCTCTCTCTATATATATATATATATAATATGGCTAAAGAATATACTACATTAAAACCACTGAAATTTGTGATAGTATGAATTCCACCTCAAAGAAGCATCAGTCTGTGATTTAAGAAGTCTATACTTTTTTTACAGTGGGTAACTGGGACAGATGTTGGTAGATAACGAAACAGATGCTAAATGATTCTTTTTTTACAAGACATTTATAAAGGAGAAACAAAATTAAATGTCAAAATGATAGAACTACTCTCAGTTCAGAGATATAAACCTCCCCAAACTCATTAAACTGGAAACAACAGTCAGAACAGGTGTTTATGTAAGTGGGAACTTAAAACTTATAGATGGGAAAATATATATTCTTTATAATGTAGGATATACATTGCTTGACCAGATTTTGTTTTCATATTTAAAATAGTACACTAAGATATTTTGACAGAGGCTACTTTATGATATTTAACTGTGGGTGAATTTAAATGAATGGAATTTTAAGATCACAAAATGCAGAAATAGAGAAAATATAAGCATCTGCAGAAACAAACAGAAAAAAAAACATTTAAATATAATACCACTTCTCTGAAATTAACAATGCACATGCTTTTAATTTTGAGATATAAACATCAATTTAGAGGAAACTATACACACACAAAGTATGCATCTGATAGTAAAATAACATATAAATGATTACCACACATTGTTATTGGGTAAGGTATTAAGTAAATGAAGGTTTCTCCCACTCCAGAACAAGCAGATGCCCAGAGAACAAAGTTTCATGGGAAAGGTAAACACAGGGAGTTTGTTTAAAAGTGAAAACAAAATAAAACTTAAGAGCCCACACACTTGTATGTCTTAAGCAGAAAGAAAACAGAAAGAAACCTTTCTTCTGCAGAGTTCTGTTTAAGCTTTTACCTCAGTCCCAGTGTAGTTCAGTCCAAACTGCCATGTGGCATCTTTGTCTTGCACAGGAAGTCATTTGCAACTAGTACAAAATAAACTTCACAAACTCGAAGTCTAGTTTGCAGGATGAGAAGACAGCCCGGCGCATACAAATGCTACGTCCAACTCAGGTCTCTCTCGCATCTTCTTGTGAGCAAGACAGTTCATCATTGCATCATGCTAGCCTCTTTTCCTCTGAGATCCACCTCCAGGCTTTTGAGCATCAGAATAAACGCTTTGTTTTCTGAAGGCAAAATGTCAGATCCCATGGTCACTCCCACTGTTTCCTTTTTTTACCTTTTGGTAGTTCCCCCTTCCCACCCAGAGCAGAACTCCTTCAATTATGCACACTACAAAAAGACATTCTTTGACTTTTCTTCTCTGATCCTCTTCTGTCCTCTTGAAAGAAAATTATGGATCTCGATGAAGGGGTCATCAGCCATATCCTGTCATGGTCAAGCTAGTTTTTGTTTGTTTGTTTTAATTTCTCACCTTTCTCAACCTGAAAGAATAACTTGAAAGAAAGCAATGAATTCTGATGGAGGGGCCATCAGCCACATCCTGGCATATTCAAACTGTGTTTTTCACCTGGATTCTGAAACAATAATGTAAGAAAGTTAACTTCTACATAATATTGGTCAAGACCTACTTGAGGCTTACAACACCAAAGCAAAAGAGAAGCAAGGTCCTACCTCCTGAATGCAAAGTGACGATGAGCAAATGTTTGTATCTAGTTTTATACTTTGTGCTTTATGGAAATGTTAAATAATTTAACTTGTGGGCATAGATCAGTGGGTTGACTTTTTTGCATGGTATATAATGAAGCATGAAAAGAGAAATGAATTGTGCTTTGGAGCAAGTTATGGAAGCTGTCTGATAACCATCTAATTCATAATCACAGCTATATTTCAGCTATTGAATTGACAAGGATTCAAATAGGAATTAAGCAATAAAATAAAAGATGAATACATTTCATGATGCTTGAATATGATTAATTACAATCTAGATCGTCTCATATAATTACATTGATCATGACTTAGGTCAATTGTTTCTAAGTTAGCTAAATAAAAAAATAAACATTTACTGCATATGTTGTACAATTACATTTATCTTCATTTTCTGCATTAATCATGCACCTATATTTATTTTCATTTTTCAATAAGAAGCACTTTACAAGAGAAATCACTTTATATTTGCTATTTGAAATTTAAATGTTAAATAACAAAAAGATCTAACTTAAGAACTTTATTTGAAAGTCTGTACCTCTCTTTCCAAAATGACTATTAACCTTTGGATTAAATGTTGCATTAATGCTAATTTTGTTGTACATTTTACCCAATCAAATTGCTAGTAATATGTTTATCTCACTTATTATCATTTCTTATGTATCCATAATGATTACTGACAGATATGGAAATATTATTTTAATAACTCTTCTAGTCGATTGGGGGTTTCAATATGTAGCAGTCTGAGTATAGATAAACTTAATGGAATGTGGTTATTTTGATTTTCAATTGAAGTTCTTGATTGCTAGATTGGAGATAGGCCACATCTTCTAATTAATTTACTACATTCAGTAAGTATTCACTAAATGCTAACTATGTCAGGCATTGTTGTAGATAAAGAATTACACTGAAAAACAAGGTGAATGTTATTCCTAGAATTTAGATTATGCTGTTAATAAAAAGATGTGAAACCAGTTTTCAAGAAATAAAAAAATACATACTACTACAATGTAATCAGTTGTTATAAATTACTTTATCCAACACAATGTTTCTTCCATTATAGTTGATTTCACATTGCATTGTAAATATTTTGAAAAAACTCAGGATTCTGTTTACATGTAAAACAGAGAGGTTGTGAACCTAGATGTTTTTATTTGAAAGTATGAAATTAAAATATATACATATATAATTTTTGACATACATATTTGGTTGTATATACACACATATATGTATATACTTTTATAACTTATGTACATGCACATATATCTATACATATGTAGTTCTTAAATATATAGAAAGAGAGTTTCTGAAAAATAAGTATATGACTACAAAGGGAAAAGATGGTTCTTCTACAATAAGAAAATAGCATGGTTTGGATCCTGAGGCATAAAGAGTACGTCAAGTTCAAAAATCCTAGGAGTTGGTCCTAAAAAACATAACAGGGATCTGAACATATTATCCAAGGTCCTGTAAGTGATATTAAAATCTTTCGAGTTTAGCATTGGAAAAATTTGAACATCATTGAAAGGAAAAAAGGTATTATTGCTTTTCTTTATACAATTGAAATTCTCTATTTGTTTATAATTTGATATTAAGTCTCATTTCACAGTTTCATTGTTGACATTAACTTGACTGTTGAGAAAACAATTTCCCACAGAACAGAACACAGTATATTACCATGAGAGAAAGTGATAATTAGGGCAGTTAAGCATTAAACAGAAAGACTATTTCTCTTTCAGGGACTTTATTCAGCTATAATAATTAGACCGGGTGGATAAAAATTATTTGAGCTTGCAGAAGCCTATTAGAAAGTCCAGTTCCTTTGCTGACTTTCTGACAATGTGGCTATGGAAACCTAATAACATGTATCATGATTTCTTCATCAAATATTATTACGATTAAGATATTTTTAAAACAACCCCATTGGGTTTAGGTTGTGTGTAGTTTTTGAAGACAAAATGCTTGCTCAACATTAATTTTCTTCATTATCAAGTATCCATCATCTAATCTTGAACATCAATGAACTTGGGTCTCTGAGAAGTTGACTTGTCTTCATATGAGTCACTGGGTATGAGCACAGATGTGTTCTGATGCTTCCCCAGTCTACAAAGTATGTTCATGTATAAATGACCTCTACATGCATGCATCGATCATGAAAGTCCTTATGCAACCTGAAACTGGAAGACAAAGCTCTAACTCAAAGTCTGATAGGTGGTGCCCCTTGAGAGAGGTGCAGATAAGGAGAAATAGTAGCAGCAGAGTCATTCTTTGAAGGTAAGAAAGAAGCAGTGTGTTGGAGATTCTGATAAATGATATAAAGGAGATACAAATGTACAAATGAAGAAGGAACAGGACTGATTGAGGCATCAGTCCTGAAAGGTGGCTACTTGGGGTTTTGGCCCCAAAGGGATTTGACCACTCTGAACATCAATGAGAGACCTAGGAGAATGGAGAAGAGGAAAGCTGCTGAAAGCTAAAATATAGAGATCTCAATGACGAGGAGGGCAAACTTATTGAAAATGGAATCTGTGGATCTCCCAGAGATGGAAGAGGTGAAGTTGCTAGAAACTGAAATCTGGATCTCCCAGACTGGGGAGAGGTGAAAGTTGTGGAGATACCATCTTGATTTTCTTGGAATGTGAAAGATACCATTTTGCAAGCCTGACCTTTTTTTTTTGGAATATGTACTTTAGGTCTGGAATAACAGAAGGCAAAAGCCAACCTTTTGTTTAGGACTTTAAAACACTTGAACAATGACTAGGGTAAGATAGCTTGTTACTTGTGACTTCACTTTACTGAGATTTATTAAATAAATCTCATTATTGTTGTTTCCTAAATCTAAGTGGCCTTGCAATTGTGCCTGCAAGTGGAAGAACTCAGACAGTGACCTGCTAAAGTACGGGCACTCTCCTGGCTAAGTTTTATTGATTTTTTTTTTTTAATCACTCAGATCACTTGTAACATAAATGCAGGAGGTTGAAGTGACCAGCTGAGGTTTTAGACCTACCAAATGATGAGTCTTAAACATCAATGGCATTTCATGCTTTTCATAGTATTTATTCCTTTGTCACCATACTCATTTTGAACCTATGCACATGTACCTTTAGGGCCACATAAACCTTGTGAATGAGAGGGAGTCAGTTCCACAGTTTTGTAGTTTAAACAATAGGAATGAAACAAACTTTTGTCCCTAAAACTTAACCCTTAGAAATCTTTACTCACTTTCCTGACATAATGACATTCAATAAGCCATGTTACTTTTCACATAGCCTAAGAAATATATGTATATTTGGTGGTCAAGCACTAAAAAGTATAAAGTAATATCCAGCATAAGCTTTATTAAGTAGTCTGCTATAAACATGATACTCCAGGTAGAAAATATATCCAAAATGATGTAATTGTGTCTCCATAGTAATGGTGTAAGGAAAATTTTAGGTAAATAAACCAACATCATTTAAAATATGGCATATTTAGAAAAAAAAAATGAACTTTCTGATCCACCTTGTTATAGTAGGTATCTAAAGCCATGGGTTAACTGGTTTATAGATTTAGTGTCCACCTGACTTTAAGATGTTATAATGCAAAAGACATGATGTCTGTGTATATATATAATATAAAAGTAGGAAACATTAGCCTGTTTATTAACATTAAAAAACTTCAAGATAAAAGTCTTTAAGGTAATTTTTAAGGTAGGAAGTATATTTCTATTTAAGATAAATGATAGAAAACTATTCCCTGATACAATAGCTTCAATAATAAAATTGCTCAATGAATATTATTTAATTAGTGAAATTTAAGGAACAAGGCTCCGCATACATATAAGTAAAGTTTTAAAATCCCAAGGGGTTATTACAACTTAAAACATTTCTTGCATATTTTATATTTTACTTCATAGCTTCTTTTGCTCTTGAACATTATTTATTAGCTTGAGTTATCATTTCTACATCTTTTTTTAAAATTATTCCAGAAAAAAAATCATTTTAAAATAGAGATTTGAGTTTTGAATATTGACTAGGGGCAGAAAACAAAATTGTCCTTACAAAAATTCCATGAAATTGTTAGTTATCCTACTTGATAACAAAGAAGGACCATGTAATTATGGACCAATATATTCAGCATTACATTAAAATCAAATTTTCAGTTCAGTGATTGACACACTCATGATGTGAGGATGTACAACTACAAATGAAAATAAAATGCCAATATTTAGCTATATTAAGATTATATTAAAAAAGTGTGAATGCACAATAGATATTCATGTCCAAAAAAATTCATTATATGAAAACAGTATATTTTGAATAAAGAAATCATGGGGTCTCCAAACTGATAACTTCCCCTCCTTATATTGTACATAATTCACATAATTAGCAAAACACATCCTGAAATTTCATAAAGATGGGGATAGGCTATAACTCAATAGTCAGCATAATTATATTTACTCAACTGATTTTTTTATTACTTAAACAAATAATTGTTACAATATGTTTTGCAGTCCCTGGTTTATTTTATCATTTCTTTCCTTCAATCATTTTCTCTAAAAGTTGTTGGCTAATTTTTTGGTAGTTTCTTTATTTAACATTGAAAATAACATTAAATCATGACATTTAACTCTTTCATCTTTTTGCTCCTTAGAAATTATTCAACTTGAATTGTTCACTAAGTATAAAGAGGAGTAAAGATTCTATACCTCTATTATTACTGTGTTTTCATGACAGACAGAAATCAACTTGCAGAAATTATATAAATAGAAAAATGGGGATTAGGAAATAGAAAGAGGATATATTGGTGTTTGTTTGTCCCCATATATATGGCTGTCTTTGTAGTTTGATGTATATCATTGATATTTATGACATTCTATGCATTATTCAAGCTGTATTTTCCAACCCAATTTTGCTTATATTGTGATTAGATTAAGTTCCAGTCTTTAGCAAACAGTTGGCTTATATTTTAGAGTTGCTAATGAGTTAGTATATTTTCATCTTTCTTGTGTTAATGACCTTAGAGTAGGAAACAACCTTGTATTATCAGTTAACTTCGGTTATGTGCTCACTTCTCTAAAATTTTAATTTATAATCTCTGGTTTCTTCTAGGGCTCTGATACATCTAATATTATGATACTAGCCAGACGTGGTGGCACACACCTATAATCCCAGTTACCTGGGAGGCTGAAGCTAGGGATCACTTGAGTCCTCAGGTTTGAGACAACCCTGGACAACATAGTGAGACCTAATAAAAAATAATATTATAATACTAATAATTTACCTATTTTTCTTTTTTTTTACCCAGGAGTGAAAGACTCAGATAATCAGTAAGGAATCAATGGGAATGTAAGTATTATAGTTTGGTACACAGATGTATTGCTTTCATGGGGAATGTTATTAGATTCTTAATGCCAAAGGGTAGAATGAGGGGAAAATAGAGACTCTATCTAGATAACCTCAATATTTCATGACTGTAGGGAGAATAGGAGTATGATTAAAGCAACATAATGCCACTTTAAAGGCCCCTAGTGTGTCATTTTCATCAATTGCTTATTTGTAAAGCTTTCTTATTTAAGAAAAGTTGGCTCTGTGCTCAAATACCAGTTTTGCCACAGACTTGTCTATAAGGTTGAGAAAGAATCTAATTTATACCATCCTCAGTTAAATCATCAATAAAATCTTAAATAGTCATCTTTCTTTACCTGAGTTACTTATCTATAGCACTGTAGTAAATTAGCTACACAATTTGTGATTAAGACAATAAATCAAAGCAGTGGTCCAGAATTTCTATAAACCAGGAACTAGGTAGCTTAACAAATGATTTTGAATCAAGCTTTTTCTAGACAACTACAGACTAGAGCTGACAGAACTAAGATCTGAAGATTTAAGCGCTGGGATAAAAATGGACTTCAAAATGGCTGGTAAGTTAGTATTGACTTGAAACGACTTATTTTCTTTACTCCTTGACTTTAAAAGTTAGATGACATCATTTCCAATATTTCATGTTGCCTAGTTGAGCTAATCCTAATCCTTAGGGGACTTCTTATGGTCTAAGAATGTGAGGAGACAGGGGTTATTTTGAATATACTGTGTAGCTGACATAATTGGTTTAAGATAAGTAATGAGGGGAATAGGACACTTTGGACAAGGTAAATGTTTCACATGAAAAATTATCTACAAAAGTTTGTATACTTTTCTAGACTGACTCTTAGAGAACCATTCCCATTGCCTTGGAAAGAAGAATACAGCAAACAAACCAAAGCTCTGTGTCACTGTGTGTTGTTGATCTTGCTTATGTTTGCTGTCATTCTCTCCAGAGTTCACTTTATATTCCCTAGAAGGCAATTTAATAGATGATAATATCTAGTACCACAGCCTATCAAAAAAAAATTATAGCTCTTACACTCTGTGCATTAAGAATTATACTTAATGAACAGATTGTTATTCTTACTTATAAAAAATAAATAGAGTTAAATATTACTTAGGATAAATCTCTTCTGTTTAATACCTCCTGCTTTAAGATCTTCATCAAAATAATGACTCATCAAGAAATGTGATTAAGTGTTCAAAATATAAGACATTATAAGATTTTTCTTTTTCTTTTTAAAATAAATTCAATGCTGTCTTATGCCATGGTATTTTCAGAAAAAAAAAAAAAGTACTTGCCATGGAAGATGCTCTTATTACTGTAAACTGCACAGTTTGTTTCTTCCTTTTTATTTTGATGAAAAAATATCTTTCTTATAAAGTTACAATTCCTTTGCTTGTATATGTTATGGAAAGACAATAGTGATAGGAGATTGACAATAGTGATAGGAGATTATTGAGGGACAGTCTCAATAATACTAAAGAAGAAGGGTTGGTCTTTGAATATGGCTACTTATGTCTAACACATATTGATAGCCATATAAAGGAGCATTAGAAGGTCTGTTTCAATGAGCATAAATAGGTGAAATTACTATTTTAAATGATCTACTCTAAAACACTAGTTCTTCCTATACAACAAATTGTATGTTTACCACCACAAATTTGCTGCCACATCCAAAAATAATAAAGATAAATCTGTTGACTTTTATTGTGTTACATTAAAATATACATATATTTACATGTAATAAAAGCATATACAAATATATTATGTGTGCATGTATATGCATATTAAGCTATGAGAAATACCATTTAGAACCATCTTTTCACAGTTAGAAATATAAAAAGCAATTAAAATTATATATAATATATTATATATATTATACATATTATATATATTATATATAATATATATTATATATATATATATATTACAGCAAAGGAGACAACAGGAAAAACTAAACGATGCCCAACCGAATAGGAAAAAATTTTTGCCCTCCACATGAGTGACAAGGGTTTAATAACGAAGATCCACAAAGAACTCACACAACTAAACAAAAGCAAAACAAAAAGCCCAATCAAAAAATGGGGAGAAGAACTAAAAAGATACTTCTCCAAAGAGGAAATACAAATGGTCAACAAGGCACATGAAAAATTGCTCAACGTCGCTAGTAATAAGGGAAATGCAAATCAAAATCACAATGAGATACCACCTTACACCAGTAAAAATGGCCCACACCCAAAGAACAGGCAAAAAAGAATTGCTGGCGAGGATGTGGAGAGAAAGAACACTACTACACTGCTGGTGGGAATGTAAACTAGTTCAACCACTATGGAAAGTGGTGTGGAGGACCCTCAAGTTAATGAAAATGGAACTACCATTTGACCCAGCAATTGCTCTCTTGGGAACCTACCCAAAAGAGACCTCAATGTGGGTACAAAGGGACACCTGTGCCCGGATGTTTACTGCAGCACTATTTATAACTGCAAGGATATGAAAGCAACCGAAATGTCAGAAAACAGATGACTGGATGAAAAAGACATGGTATATATACACAATGGAATATTACTCATCAATTAAAAATGACAAAGTCTACAATTTTATAACAACATGGATGGACTTAGAAGAAATCATATTAGCAGAAACAAGCCATAAATAGGAAGACAGAAACCAATTGGTTTCACTACTATATGGGATATAGTAAAAAAATAAACAAAAGACTTGAGGAAAAGTCAAAACAAGTTAAAATTATATATCAAGTTGAAAATATCTGGATATGAATATGTAAAGTGACACAAAGAAAATTAATTTAATAGAATATACCTTTTAAATTCAGAGAACATTTTTTGATTTAATCATTGACCTTCATTTCACATTTTATTTTATAATATATTTTTGTTTCTGTCCATTCATTGACAGCTTTTACTTTTAATGAAATGATGAATTTTACCAAATGCTTTTTCAATTATTAATCATGTGGTTTTAATCCTTCTTTGATGAGGTTGGTAAGGTTGATGAGGTATATTACAATAAACTTGTATATGTTGAAGATTTCTTACATCCCTGGTATATACAAAGTAATCATGTTGTATGATCATTTCAATGTATTGTTGAGGCTAGTTTTCTAAAACATTATTTAGGATATTTTCGTCTATGTTCATCAGAGATATTGGTCCACAGGTTTTTCTCTGTTTATTTTGTAATATCTCTATCTTTGTCTGTTTATTTTGTAATATCTCTATCTGAATCAGGGTAATATTGCCTGAAGATTTGAGTTAGGAAAATTTTCTTCTCCTCCCACTTATTGAAAGAGTTTGAAATAGATAGATTGCATATCTTTCTTGAAAGTTTGGTAGAATTCATTAGCTGTTCTTTCTGATTCTGAACTTTATTTTAGAGGGTCTTGATTAATGTTTCAATTTCCTTACTGATAATCAGTGTGTTCAAATTTTCTGTTTCTTTCTGATTTGCTCTGATAGATTATAACTTTAAGAACATTGCCATTTCTTCTAGCTTGTTCAATATGCTTGAATATAGAAGTTTAGTGTGGCTTCTATAATCCTGTTGTATTTCTCTTAAGCAAGCAATAGCTATAGGGTGCAGAGGAGAAGGTAACCAAACTCCCAGTATCAAAGTCTTAGAGATAAAGTTGGCTGTGGAGGCCAACTTTGAGTTCACCATGACTGTACTGCCTCCTCTTAATGTAAATCCAGGCTAAGTTTCCTGTGTATAGTCTCTGCTGATGACTACTTCCTCACACCTACAGACCTATGCAGCAAGTCAAAGATTTTACTTGGATTATAAGCTTTCTTATGATGAAAGGAGAGATGTTGTAGTCCTGGTCAGTGCTTGTCCTAATTATGAGCCTCTTGCATGGAGGCATGCAATGCAATGGAACCTAAGACTTGAACATGTACATTTTCTCTTTTGTCTCCTGCTCTGAGGATTATTCTGGAATACCTGGTGTTGCTCTTCTCTAAGCTGCTCCACACCAAGCACCCCATCCATACATATTTAAACATTAAGCATGCGGGTCTATCTGAAGTTCTGGCATAATGACCAGAGGAAAAGTAGTTGAGTTACACATGTCCCATTAGTAGTAGCTTAAAGGGTAGAACTGATGATGGTCTACTCTACACCCTGCTTGCCAGGTCATACTCAAAAAACTATTTTATTTTTTATTCCAAAGGTTTGTTCTATGTTGCATTTTAAAAGATACTTTAACAAATACATATGATTTTAATCATTTGCTTCCTTGTTTCCTAAGTAATTTTCTTTCAATTTTAAAATATCAAATAGTGAGCTCTTGGTAATAATAAAACATCTCAACACTAGAAACATAGGTGACCACTTAGCAATTATTAGAAAACATTCAATAGGACATTACAAATGTCTGACCTAGAAGAATGAGGTAGATATAACAATCGCTGGGCCTCTAAACTACTTACTGTGTTTCAGGAACTTTTCTAAGTGCTTTGAACATACTATTTTATTTATTTTTCATAATAATTCTATTAAATTGTTATCAGCACTATTTTTTTTTCTTTTGAGTATAATGAAGGGTGGTTGACTGATTTATCTAAAATTCCATCAATGAACATACAAGTTTTCCAAATTGTAGACTAGGAAGTCTGAACAAATACAAAAAAAATTGATGTTCTAAGATATTCAAAATATTAGGTATATGATAGGTGAATAGACTCTCCTGTGACATGAGGACTATAACATTTGCAAAAACTGTTGAACCCCTCCTAAATAAAAAATATACTTTGTAAGAATTGACTGCTGCTTTGTCATAGGGGAAAAAAAAGCCTTATTCATTCAATAACTACATCTATCTTATAAATACCAAAATTGTGAGTTTACACAGATCATGATTACTTTTCGTGATTCATTTAAAAGATAAAATTCTGGGGAATCAACATGTTGGAACAGAAATCGTCATATTATGGTGGGTTTAATTGATAATGTTGACAAAGGCTAAGAATGGGGAGGGGATCAGGCAGATGTTATGCAGGGTAGAGTAGTAAACCTGCACACACATTATTCATGGACTGTCTGCTCTGAGTAAATTTTCCAACCCAAGGACATGTCTGGAGGAGTGCAGATGCCAGGACCTGCCTCAGCACCCTGGAAGCTTGAAACCAGGTGTCTTTTTTCAATTCACTACAAAATGCCAGCTGGAAATGCAATGTTGAGGCAGTATCCTTAGGGTGTGAACCCCATCTTCAGGTTGCCAGCTGTCTGATTAAAATGCAACTTAAAAATTCTATTCTTCCCTCTACTTTTTGGCATCACTGGTGACAGGTGGCCCGAACTCTGTTCTTTCAGTGACAATGTGAAATTTTTAACCACAAAATCAGTTGTCTGTGAAAATTTGCTAGTAATGTTCAAACATAGTCTACTGACATATTACAGGCACCAACAATGACAAATTTGACCAAAAACAGTACAAACGTCTTTTAGTCACATTCTTTTGGCTTTCAAAAAACTTTTGTCAAAGTAGTGAAGACATTTTACATGCATAAGTCCTTAAACAAATGTACCGTTTACTAAATATTCAGATTTCATTTAAAGCTTGAGAAAATCTGATACACAGAAACACATTTTCCAGAAAAACACCTTCCATTAAGTTGTTTCCTATCTTTACACATGAAATATCTAAATTTGATTTGATTCAACACATATTTATCTTGCTGACACAGTGTGTTTTTTACTATAATCTGCATGTCTGATTTACATGACGATAGTACTTATAGAATAAAACATTGAAACGTTAATTATGGGGATCTAGAAAGATAGCCTGAAAGCTCCAAAATAACTATTTTAAAAAGGAGAGGAAAAAAGCATGCTCAGTGTCTCAGGAAAAAAAATCCTTTTTTTATGTGTTGACTTTTATTTCTTACCACTAACTTCCTGTTATGGTTATTATCCTTTCACTCACTTATTCATTCATTCACTTGTTTACAACTCCTTGCAGAGTGCCAATTATGTTGCTAAAATGTGCTTGATGCTGGTACTGTAGTGCAAGAGATTTTGCCCAGGCCTTTATAATGCTTACAAAGTCATTCCATATTATTCACTGGTGATTTAGAGAAGATTTATTTTGAGGGATTTAAATGCTCTTTAAATCAATGAGTGACATGTATGCATATTTTCATTGTTTATGTATTGCATTATATAATATATAATAAAAACAAAATTATGCTTTTACTCATAAGAATAAAATTATGTTCCCTCAAAACATTCTTCATGTTTGTCTTTATGAGACATCCCATTCTAAATGTTTCTACTCTCATCTTCCATCATTAATATTCTACTATATATTTTACAGTATTTGCTATTAATATTTTATTGTACTCCAAATTGAAGTGTTCCATTCATTATCAGATTCAAATGGAATTGACTCAAATTTCTTTAAATTTTTTCTAGTTTTTTTAATGAGAAGATTGCTTTGATGTCAATTATTCTATTGTACTTGCAAACAGGGTTCTTCAAGATGATTAAAGTCTAAAATATTTACATTTTTTTAGACATTGTATCTCATTTTTTATAATTCCATTGTATCTTATTTCTTCTTAACTTTTGATGATGTGCACAGTTTCTATTTACACCTAACAGGTAAAGGCTGTCATTTAAATATTTCAAAGCTTTGGTCAACAGCAGAGATTACCTGCTCAATTTAATGACTTCTTTAGTGTGCAGTCCATAGATATGGTCATCTGGAGTCAACTTGGTACAATCTGAGGTAGCCTCCAATGATGTTCACAGTCCCAGAGTTTCTCATAAGCCTGCCTGTCTCTATTGCTACATGTCTAAAAATAAGAAACTAGCTAGAAAACTATTGAAATAATACGAAAATCTTGGTGTCTTAGACCCAGTTGATAGTAGATGAAGAAGTAATATATGGAAAATTCTAGATGAATTTCAACTGATGTCAAATATGGATGACAGAAGATGAGATAATAATACCTCTGAAATTTTAAAGAATAAGAAAACAAGAATAGTTTTTACTTAATGGAATGGACAAGGTTATCAAAGAAAGACAGAAGTTTTAAGTATAAATTTTGTCATTTCAGTTTGACATGTCTAGTAGACAGACATTCAGAGATAGATATATAAGAAGTAATCTGGTGTGGTAATCTGAGTTCTGGATATATTCCCACACCAGTGGTATAGGTATATAATCCATAGAGATTATTTTTAAAATCTGTGGAGCTGGTAGTCATCTCAAAAATGAGCATGTGTAGGAAGACCCAGGACCCAAGAACTTAATCCAGGAAATTTTCAATGTAAATAGGTCAAAGGTGTGAGAGAAAATTAAGATAAAGACAGAGAAGGATTTCTATTAAAGGAAAAAAGCTATTCTCACGTGATGAGTGTAGACAGTGCATGGTAACTGGAGCCGACAAGTTGTGTTAAAGTCTCCTGATAAATCAAGAATAAAGAAGACTGACCATGAGTTGTAGAAGGCTGTCATTGTTGACAGGAACAGAACTTGTGTCGTCTTATTAAAGTTCTGAACAGAGTTGGTTCAGAAGAGAACTGATGTGAAGCAGTTGTAAATAGCAAATAAAAGGAACTCTTTTGGGAGAATTTTCTTGTGTGAAGTTTAGAAAAGGATTATTGATTGATGTGGAAAGTGAAGTCCAATAAATATTTTTTGTAGATGGCAGATGATAGCATGCATATTTTTTAGTGGGGAAAGAGTGATAGAAAGGAAAATTTCAGGATACAGAGAATGCTGAAGCAGTGACCTTAAAAACATGAGATGCTCTAAGAGCTAACTCATAACAATAGATAACCAAGTCAAGTAGCAGAAACAATGTACAGTTATGGGGACACATGTGAGTAGATGGTTTAATAATCTAATAGGAAATTCTAGAAATGCCCCTCTATTCATGGTGAAATGAAAAAAGTTGGTTGCTTGCTGAGAATGAAGATCATTGATCAGGAGATGTTGGAGAATTTAGAAGAAAGCAGAAGGTATTAAGTAACAAATGTTATGAAGTATTTATTTTTATCTTCCAATAGCTCCAAATTGTATTCATAGTTGTAGTTGATTGTTATATTCTACAAGATAATTCATATCAATAAAAATAATAGATTTATAGGAACTGTCACATATAATCATTTAATAGAAAATTGACTGTTTATCATCGTAATTTTTGGGAGGATAAAAAGATCCTTCACTTCCCCACCAGCTTTCTTTTTAATCTGATTTTATGCCTGAGGCAAAGCATTGCATTGATTTCCCCAAGCAAATTGCTTACACAGAAGTAGGATGACAATTCTTCTGGCATCCCTCAGATCAATGACAACTAATAAACCATGTCCATGTCCTTTTGAATTATTTGTTTACAAGTTACAGAAGCAGATCAGAGTATCTTTACCGAAAAAAGTAATTTATTGGAAAGATATGGGATAGCCCATAGAATCAAAGCAAAGGCTATAGTAAGCAATTCTTGCACGGACTGAATCAGGAGAAACCCTGTAGTTTTTATAAATCAACGGACAGTCTCTGGAAAATGAAGACAGGGTGAATTATACTAAATGAATAACTCACACACTCAGGTCTTATAGAGGAAATGTGCAAAGAGTAAAGGACCTGCTGATTCTCCCATTTCCAGTTATAGTGACAACACCTTAAATAGTAGCTACATATTGTGAAATATTAGCTAAAATATGGTGGAAATGCAAAATAATTAGATTATTTTGAGATGAAAATTAAGTTATACCTTTAGGTTTCCTACTTATTGCTAATTTTGATAAAACTGTTGATTAAGTATGATTAGAATAATCAATGAAATGTGTTGCTTTTTTGAAAAATTTCATTGAATGAGAAAAAAGATTCAAACTGTTATATGATGAAGACATTTGCTTGAGAATAGGAATCATGACTCAGGTCCATTACCAAGGGAGGGTCCCTCCATATGTTTCACCAGAGTGAGGGATGAGGGTGAACTAGTTAATCTTTTATTTGACTTTGGACTTGGTTGGGAAGAATCCTCAGATAGAAAACTAGTGTGGTGTCTATCGTAACAACCAACAGTTTCCTTCCTGTTTCTTTCTTACATATTCGTCAGAGAGAACTGAGTCTTGCTATTTGTTCATAGCCTTTGATTGGAGAAATCAGTGAGGGGATGTTCCTTCACAGTCATTCAAAATGTTGAGTTAGATAGCAGGTAGGTTATTTAGTTTTCATCTAAAGTTTGCAAGAGGTTGTTAGAGATAAGATGAAGCCTATAATAATACTATTTGCCTACAATAAATAGTAGATTCTACAGTCTTTATATATATTTCTATTATGTTCTTATCCTATGGTAACATGTTTTCTGTGTGTGTATTCTTTTGTCTACATTTACAATTGATTAAAGATAAAATGCTGTTCTCATCTTTCTTCCTATATTCTGTCTATTGAATGTATTGGATCAATATTTTATTTACAAATGGGTAGATCTAAATCCTAAATGCAAAAAAAGGTAAAAATTTGTTATTATTTTGATACTAATGATGTTTCTAATACACCAATACATTTAATAATTTAAAGTTTATAGAACAATACACTAACTAGACTCTAACTAACCTAATGTTTGTATTGGATTGTTATTCTTATTTCCCAGTCTCTTATATCACACTATACATGAGGACAGTGTAAGGTATCCATATTCCATATGATAAGGTATCCATATTCCATATGTTTCTAATTTTCCTAACTGACCAACTTTCATTTGGGTTGATCTCTGCATTGACAAAGAATAATTGAATAAAAGAAGGAAAAATAATGCAATCAAGAACTAAACAGAAAAGCCTAAAGCAAAAGAACGGATAAAGATAATGAAATGCACTGCTTAAAGTAGAGATAAAAAGAAGGTGATCAGGGATTTTCTCATTAGGAGTCAGAATCTCTTGTGGAAGTTAGGAGTTTTATATTAAGTAATAATGTCTTTAAACCTAGTAAGACAAATGACACTATCAATCTTCTTTTCATATTTCAGTTTTATGTTTAAAATTTCCTTTGATTTCTCTTCAACTGCAGCTATTTTTGGTCTACTACATTTAGCATTTTGTAGTTCAACATTTTATCATATATAGAAGGTTTTCTATGTGTACATTTATTACTTGATACCTTCATTTTCTTTTTGTTAGTCATTATTTAGTTTTCACCTTTCAAACTTTCTCTTTCCTCCTCCCATTCTTTTTTCCTAACTCTCTATTTCTGTATTCTCATGTATTATTTTTATTTTGCAAGAAGTTCGGATAAGAAAAAGAGCATTATCTTTCCAATTTATGCTTTACCAAGATATGAAATATGTCTTCAGGTGGCACTAGATTATTGCAACAAAATACTCTGGAGAGTATTCTCCATTTTCTACTATCATTTTTCTACTATCGCTATTTGTGATGATGGCAGCACTAAAGTCTTGCCTGGAGCAGGTATCTGAGGCAGGCAACACATAGAACAGGACACATTTTAGTTTTGACATCACACTGCAGGGTAGGAAACTTCATTTTTTAGGTTTGTTTAGAATTTTGCTTCTAAAGTTCTATCCACTCCCCTTTGATTAATGGTTAAGAAAAGAAATTCATTTTTCCATTTAAAAATAAATGCTTCTTGGGCAATAGTTTAATCTCTCCCACTGGACTTTTTATAGGTCAAAGTGGTCAAATATTTCTTAGTAAAAATAAAGTGTGTGTCACATACAATCTGATTTTTTGTCATTATAATTAGAACTTCACTCTTCATAGTTGTCAAGTGGGAGAACCTAGATGGTATATTGCACCTGATCACAACATGTGACTCAGAGACTCACTGGATAAGTAGAAAAATTCTATTTATCAAAAATTGCTATAAAGTTTCAAAAGTTAGAGTGACCCAGGTAAGGTTAGTAGTAGCTGGGGGAGATACAAAGAGCCTTGGGTATATTTAAATAATGACAGATCTAACAGTCTTTAACAGATTTTCCCTGAATATTACTTGAGGCAAAAGGCATGGAGCATTTGCCACAGTGTTTGATTAAAAAAAAAAATTAATGAATATTGGTCAGAGGTGGTAAGTAATTGAGGTCAATTTACAGTGAAGCTAATGAAGGATATGCTTTAGAATTTCTCACTTATGAAAGTTACTTTTAAGGCACCTTATTTGTAATTTTGTAAATTTATCTGATTTTTCATAAAAAGGGAACTTAACATTGTATAGACTTCACAATTTGAAAATTAATGAGTGGGCATTTGAATAGTGTTGCTAAGTGTATGTACACATATTGTGAAAACTGATTAGGACTTTAAGGGAGGTTCCCCCTAATCAAGTTATATGAGATATTCCTCTTAGTGCTAGGCATCTACTAATATCTCCTTGAAATACATTTCTCATTCCACAGACAGCTTCATTAATTAATTCATTCTATTTTTAGTCAATTTGTGGGATGCATAATGTATTAGATATCATGGACAAAATAAATGATGAAAGAGTGAGGTGTCTGATAAGAATAGGTGACAAGACAGAATATGCAAAGAGGCTGGAGGTTTGGCAGAAGCAGTATCCAGGTAATGCCAACCAGAGCAAGCTATAAGATCAACTACAAAAGCTATAAGCCAATAGAGATCAGGTTTTAGAAAATGTCCTCTTTCAGTTGCTAGAAAGAAAAGCTATTATAGCAATTTATTAAGACTGTCATCCAGCTGGGCATGGTGGCTTGTGCCTGTAAGCTTCAGCCTATGAAGTGGCCGGGGCTAGGGATAGCAGTTCGAGTCCCTCCTGGGACCCGTAGTGAGACCTAGTTCCAAAAAATACAGCTGGGCATGGTGGCGCATGCCTGTAATCCCAGCTACTTGGGAAGCTGAGGCTGGGGATTGCTTGAGTCTGTGGTACCCGAGCAACGAGAGTCTGCGGTTCCATGGGCAAAAATAGCGAGGCCTAGTCTCAAAAAAAAAAA
>PVHY01023642.1:0-20681 GCA_004024945.1 Uropsilus gracilis
GTTTTCCCAGCACCATTTACAGAAGAGGCTATCCTTGTTCCAGTGTATGTTTTTTGCCCCTTTGTCAAAGATGAGTTGGTTTTATTTTTGGGTACTTGATTCTGATCCATTGGTCTATCTTGTACCAGTACCATGCTGTTTTAATTATTATGGCTTTGTAGTATACTTTGAAGTCTGGAATAGTAATACCTCCATTCTCTCTTCTGTTTGTCAAGAGGTTTTGGCTATTCAGGGTCTTTTGTTGTTCCATATGAATTTCAGTAATTTTTGTTCTATCTTTTTAAAGTATGTCATTGGGATCTTTATTGGAATTGCACTGAATCTGTAGATTGCCTTTGGTAGTATGGCCATTTTGATAATGTTGAGTCTTCCAATCCGTGAACAGGCAACATCTTTCCATTTTGTAATATATTTTATTTCTTTCAAGAATGTTTTTTAGTTTTCTTTGTATAGGTCATTTACTTCTTTTCTTAGGTTTATTCCCAAGTATTTAATTTTCTTTAGTGTGATGATAAATGGGGTTGTTTTTTAATTTCTTGTTCTTCTGGTTGATTCTTTGAATATATGAATGCTATGAATTGTTGTGTGCTGACTTTGTATCCAGTCACCTTACTGAATTGATTCATTATTTCAATTAGCTTTTCTATCCTTTTTTTTGGGGGGGGGGGTTCTCTACATAGGGTATCATATCATCCACATATAATGATAGCTTTATTTCTTCTTTCCCTATTTTAATTCCTTTTATGTCTTTCTCTTATTGCCCTAGCTAGGATCCAGAACTATGTTGAAAAGGAGCAGTGAGAGTGGGCATCCTTATCTGGTTCCAGATCTTAATTGAAATGATTTCATTTTTCCCCCTTTGAGGATGATATTTGCTGTGGGCTTGTCATATATAGCTTTTATTATGTTGAGGTATATTCCTTTTATACCAGTTTTTTCCAGAGCTTTCATCATGAAAGGGTGCTGGACTTTATTGAATGCTTTTTCCCACATCTATTGATATGATCATATGGTTTTTGCTTTTCTCTTTGTTGATGTGATGGATAATGTTGATTGATTTTCGGATATTAAACCATCCCTGTGCCCCTGGGATGAATCCCACTTGGTCATGGTGGATAATCCTTTTTACACACTGTTGGATTTGATTTCCCAGGATTTTGTTTAGAATTTTTGCATCATGTTCATTAGGGAGTTTGGTCTGTAGTTCTCTTTCTTTGCTCTTTGTTTGGTTTTGGAATTAGTGTAATGTTTGCTTCATAGAACTTATGTGGTAGCTTTCCTTCTTTCTCAATTTCTTAAAAGAGTTTTAATAATACAGGTGTTACTTTCTCTTTGAATGGTAGAATTCATTTGTGAAACCATCTGGACCTGGGCTCTTGTTTTTAGGGATGGTTCTGATAACTGTCTCAGTTTCATTGCTTTTGATTGACCCATTTTAGCTCTCTATTTCTTCTTTGTTCAATTTTGGATTGAACTATATTGTTCGAGAAATTTGTCCATCTCTTCCATGTTGTTGTATTTTTTTGTGTATAGATGTTTGTAGTAGTCTCTAATTATCTTTTGGATTTCTGCTGGGTCTGTTGTTCTCAACATACTTACCAACCCTTTAATCTCTCCTCACTGAATTCTTGCAGAGTATCACTGAACAGAGCTGACTGGCTTCTCACAGCAGCCAGTCAGCAAGGTCCCCTCTTCCATCTGAATTCCAAGGTCTCTTTTCTCTGTTGTTTCTTTGTACTGTTTATTCTGGGACTTTTAGGTACCATGTAAAATGTGGATCCAGAAGTTCTTTCATACCATTTCTTTAGCCTGGGAAGAACATTTTTACAAAAGTGAATTAGAAATGAAAGAAGTTTGAATTTAATTGAGAAATGATATTTAAAAGTTATTGCTAAAAATATTAAAATTTATTATCAGACATATTTTCTAGGCTTATTTGAGAGAAATAAATAGATAATACATAGCAAATGTTGATTAGTGAGGGACTCGGACATGGTTGCTTTTGCCATTTTGCATAGTATTTGTAGAATGTACAACATATGTTTTAGGAATTTTTTTTTTTAATGACTAAGGATATAAACAGCAATGTGACATGGTTCTTGTCCTAGAGACATAGAGCTATCTTGTCTTGTAAGACCTTCAGTTAACACATTAAAATGCTCCTTTAATAAAAATTCATTGGGAAAATAGGAAAAAAGGTCATAAGAAAAATTTACTTCTCATTTTCTGAAGGTATGATTGACTAGTGATAAGACAGTTATTCAGGTGGTGGAAATTCGACTCAGAGTCGAAGTCTTTGACACTGATTATTTTTTGTAACTTTTTGAAAAACACTCATTGTCTTCATATTTCATACTCTTATGTTTCTATGCTTGGTATAGCCATGGGCAATTTAACACCATGAGACTTTGATAGATTAAATACTTTTGCATTGATATCTGTGTATCTTGTCAGATACTTAAGAAAAAAATATACTTAGGGGTTCCTCTTTTGACTTCCTTTTGGTTTTCTACACTTTAAATTGGGATTTTTTTCTCTTCCTGGTAACTGATCTACTTGGAAATTTTAAGAACACTAGTGCTATCTGTAATCCAGAAGCCAGAATAAGCCACAGTTTAGGGGATTCACAGCTTATTTTCTGTTTAGAGGACAAATTATGATTATTGAAAAAAGAAATATTAGAAGATCAAATTAGATTTTTATCTTTATACTTGGAAAAAAGCAGCTTTCAGAAGCAGACGTATAAGTAGGCTTACTTTGAGTTGTGAGAACAGCTAGCAAAGACATAGACTTTCTTAGTTATTTCTTAGCTATGTTATTTAGTTATTATTATCTCTCAATAGAGAAGGAGAATGTTTCCCAGCATCACCGTAATTAGGAAATTCAGAGTGTTTCTCTAATGTTCACTAACGTTTTTTCTAAATTTTGTTTTCATCATTATAACTGGAAGTCAAGGACTTTCACTCTACCCAGTTTGTCTTGCACACAGGAATGCCAAAAAAGTCAAGTGACTTTCCCAGGGTCATATTGCTGAGTGCCAAACTCAGAGGGAGAGAGGGAAGAAAAGAATTCTGATTCCTGACTTATTCGTTGTGTTCATTTTCAGAAAGTGAATAGCTGAGCTAGTGAAGTATTGTGAAAACCACAGTATCTATCAGACCTTGTGGAAATTTAGTTATTACAGAGTTCCCATGAGGCCAGAAACCCATCTGTTCTTTTCTCCCTGGTAGTCTTCTTAAGTGATAATGGTTCTTTTAAGATATGGACTCTGACTTTGCCTTTTTTAAATAGCCATTAAATATGTTGGCAGCTGACACACTCATATGAACTTGGAGACTTGAAATCTGTCTCCTTTCCTTGTTCTTGTACTTTCTTTTATAAAACACATTCTGAGCCCTTTTATATACACATGGTCCTTCCTACAGAGATGATGGCCAAAATGGGGTGGTTTTTTACACTCTCTCAGCATATATTACTTATTATATATTGTTTGTGTGTTGCAACAGGAACACTGGTTTTTGGCTATTTCTGTAACTTGTTGAGCTCTTTGGCATTTCATCATTTGAAAGAGGGGTCATAACTAACTTGGGTGGTTTTGAAAACAAAATGTCCAAGTTAATTTTGGTCTCTCTAGTAACTATTTGACAGAGGAAGAAAATCTGAAAGTATATGCAGGCCTATAAAGAAATAGGATACTATCATACATTAGAGAATACTGAGGCAAAGCCCTTCCCTCTATCAGCATTGTGACCTTGGGCAGGACATAGATTCTTTTTGAATCTCAGTATGCACATTCTCAAGAGAGTAGGTCGTACTTTCAGTGAATTCCAAGACCCCTTCTAAGTGTTTCTCTTCTTGTTTTTGTTCCCCACTTGCATTCTATATATACCCTTTTGACCTTTGAGCCTCTCCCCTTTCTCTCAACCCAAAAGCCTCACTTCTTTCATTAAGATCTCTAGTTTTTCTAAGTATTTTCTTGATTAGATCACTATATGATTCACTATGTAGATGTCCAGTATTTGTCTTTGTCATTCTGACTCGTTTTCCTTTGCAAAATCCCCTTGACATCCTTCTATTTTGCTATAAATGATAAGCACTATGTCTTTTCTTTTGGTCGAATAATATTCCTTTGTGTGACTATAATACCACATTTTATTTTTTATTTTCCTAACCTTCTAGTAGGTTGGTAGAAAAATTTTTCTCTTCTTTCTTTATAAGTTAGATGACCCCACAACAGTGATGGCAAAAATATGATTTGGATAAATCTGAGCTGTTTAAGAGTTTGTTTGTTTGTTTGTTTGTTTGTTTAGAGCCTAGGTCTCCCTATGTTGCTGGGGGTAGTCCCGAACCCACAGACTCAAGTGATTCCTAGCCTCAGCCTCCCAAGGCTGGGATTCAGGTGCACCCCACCATGCCCAGCTATTTTTTTTGAGAATAAGTCTCACTATGTTGCCCTGGGTAGTCTGGAATCCACAGATTCAAGCGATTCCTAGCCTCAGCCTCCCAAGGCTGGGGTTACAGGTGTGCGCCACCATGTCCGACTAAGAGGAGAATTTTGTAGAACATCAGAAATAGTAGCAGAAGGGGTAGTACAGCTACCAGGCCATAGCTGGTGTTGGTATTGTTGAGCTACTTAGAGAAGACTGGTGTTTAGATCTAAAATTCTGCCTCCCTTGTATCTTAGAAATAAGTTTGGATGTTTCCATTGGAGTTCCTTTCCTATGTCTAAATAAACTCTCTCTACCCCCTCCCCCTCTCCCCTTCTCCTACTTTCCCTCTTCTACTCCAGCAAATTAATTTACTTTAAGGAAAATAATGTAAGGGTTTCAAAGGACCCTGACTTCCCCTCACATTGACACTTGAATCTGTAGTTACCCAGAGCAGGGAAAAAGTACCCTTGATATTAGTTTAAATACATAATTTTTTGAATACTTTTCTCTCTACAGAAGGCAGTTACTAAGTTAATAAATTCAAATTTATTGAAGAGAACAAGGACATGATTTTCTTTGTGTGAAATGAGTTTTTTTTTTAATTGTATTGTCCCTAAATATTTAAACACATAAGGGATGCTTACCATTCAAATAATTTGGTAACTAATGTATTAATAAACTGAATATCGTATTAATTTTGTATAACTGCATTTAATACCAATGCCTTGAATTTGGCTCAAGCATGTCTCCATACAGAATTTGTATCAGTGGCAGATGTGAGAGACACTATGTAATAACAGAGATGTTAAAACTACGTTAATTTCTTTCTAGAACTATAACAACTAGAACTCCCAGTTTTGTTATATTCATACATACACTTAAATGTACTTAATTCTTTTAGAACACTTAAAAGGAAAAATACTGTTTGAACACATTATATCATAGTACAACATTTTCCTTCCTTAAAATGCCAACTTAATCTCTAGCATATACTTCCTAAGTAAATTTATATTGTCCTTGCCAGATCACCCAGGTATTTTTAAAAGCTGTTTACTTTTACGTTTCCCCCCTCCTCCTTCAGCTACTTTTCAGGTTTCTGTACTGTTGGTGACACTTTTCAGGAATTCATGGCTATGCAGCTGCCACTGTTTTCCCTGTGGAACTAATCTATTTTCAGTTTTACTGCTTCCATCTGTCTAATGTCATCACTTCCTCATTGCCCCCCTTAAATATTATTATCTGTCCTTGTATTTACTCTCACCTTTCTTGGGTTCTGTTCTATTTTGCTTTCTTGACTCTGCTTAAATCCATCTCTGTACAGCATTCCCATATCTGACCCATTCTTAGAGTTCATTCTATCCAACATGCTTTAGAAGATGCCCCTCTTTAATAATAGCTCAGTTTATAATGTGCCCCTCCATAATTTTCTCTCAACCTGATAACTCAAATGTGTCAGACAAATCAGTTCTCCATTGTCAACAATACTGTTAAATGTTTTGCAGAAGTTAGGAGTTTTACTCTTTACTTTTTCCTCCTAAAATATTCTCAAGGAAAGCCCCACATAGCACATTTGCCTTTTGATAATCATCAAAGGATGAGCATCAAAGAACTGATTGCCTGTAAGGTCAATAGTATTTGTTGACTGACTTTCCTATATTGTTCTCACCCTTATGAACAGTCACAACTCTTAACATATGTCAGTGTATCTCATTTGATTATCTCGTTTGAATTCTTCTGGTTTTTTTGTTTGTTTGCTTGATTTTTTGGTGAGTGCTTCAGAGTTCATTTAGATTGTATCCTTTTCCCTTTGGTCACCAGCATCTTGTGGAAGCTGCTACTCTTTTGCTTCAGTGGGAATGCTGGAGTCAAGAATCCGAATACTTACCAACAATTCTCAGACCCCAATCTTGAGTCCTCAGGAAGTTGTGTCTTGCAGCCAGTATGCTCAAGGTAAGTGTTATTATTTCAGGTATTATTTGCCTCAGTGTAGTTGGCTGTTTTTAGCTGAGACATATGGTAGAGAGAGAATAATGTTTCCAGTCAGAAAACCTGGGTGCAGTTTCTGACTGTATCACTTATGAGTGGGTCGCTCCTCGTAGAACTCGGTGCACTCTCTAGCAAAATGTTAATAGTTACAATATATCAAATAAGTACTGACTCTTCAGGTGCCTCTTTACAGTCTCAAAATCCTGAGGACAGGATTATTATTCCTACTATATAGAAAACAGACATGAAGACATTAAGATGTTCTATAATATTTTGACAGCCACGTATCTTCAAAACATTAGTTTCAGTTTCAACTGAAGTTTCACTTCAAACCTAATTCTTATTAAAACTATACTAATGTCAGTTGGACAATTTTTAATTTCTGTACTCAGACCTTTAGAATAAGACATATGTAATATATGCAGGAAGTCCAGCTGTAGTTGATTAAAGGAGAAATTTCTGTTTTGAATTTTTCTGCTGTCAAACCCAGGCCACTAGAATTTCTTGATTATCAGTGAAAGTTTTGGTGGAAGATCATTCATAAATGAGCCTTTTATTCCTTCTGAAGTTCTTCATAAGCAGTGACATTGTGACTACTAACCCACTGAATGCAGTGTGTCAAAATAGTTGATACCCTATCAAAGCCTACTGTTAAGAGAGAGAAATAGAAATTAAGTAAGAGTGGTGAAGAGTAAGTATATAGTTGTAAACAAGCCTGTACTGGAGCATGTACTAGGCCTGGCAGGAGGTGGTCTGAGAGTACTTCCTTAAGAAGAGCCTCACTGTGTATTCTGGCCATTTAATGATGACCATCATAGGGAACATGTATTGTTTTTACATGAAATAAAGAATTTGATTCTATAAGGAAGGTACCATTGCTGCCTCTATTGTATAGGTATGTGACAGAAGCATAGAGAAGTTAATTTTTTTTTTTTTTTTTTTTTGAGACTAGGTAGGTCTCGCTATTTTTGCCTATGGAACAGCAGGCTCACGTTGCTCAGGGTACCACAGACTCAAGCAATCCCCAGCCTCAGCTTCCCAGGTAACTGGGATTACAGAGGTGCACGCCACACCCAGCTATTTTTTTGGAGCTATGTCTCGCTACGTGACCTGTGTGGGACTCCAACCTCGGTCCCTGGTTCCAGCTGTGGCTTCCTAGGCTGCTGCTTACAGGCACATGCCACCGTGCCCTGTGAGAAGTTAAATTTCTCATAAACTTTTGGATTTGAACCTACTCAGTGAGATTGTCAAAGCTCCCAGTTAACTTTTCCTATCAAGGGCCAAATAAATATCTTAAGTTGATAGGAATGGGATTAGCTCAGAGGCTCATCACTAGATAAATGAAGTAGCATTGAAGCTAAGACCATCTGGGGACAACAAAGAACTAACAGAGGAGGAAAAATAAGAAATTGGACAGTTTCTTCTATGCCCCTTTCTAATAATGAGTTAATAACTGCATTTTATTCATCCTCAGGCTGTGATGGTGGCTTCCCATACCTCATCGCAGGAAAGTATGCCCAAGATTTTGGGCTCGTAGAGGAGTCCTGCTTCCCCTACACAGGCACTGACTCTCCATGTAAACTGAAGGAAGACTGTGTCCGATACTACTCTTCTGAGTACCACTATGTGGGAAATTTCTATGGGGGCTGCAATGAAGACCTGATGAAGCTTGAGCTGGTCCATCATGGACCCATGGCAGTAGCTTTTGAAGTCTATGATGACTTTCTCCACTACCGTCAGGGAATCTACCAGCACACCGGCTTAAGAGACCCTTTCAATCCCTTTGAGCTGACTAATCATGCTGTTTTGCTAGTGGGCTATGGCACTGATGCGGACTCTGGGTTGGATTACTGGATTGTTAAAAACAGCTGGGGTACCAGCTGGGGTGAGGATGGTTACTTCCGTATCCGCAGAGGAACTGATGAGTGTGCAATTGAGAGCATAGCAATGGCAGCCACACCAATTCCTAAATTATAGGGTATAACTCCCAGCATTTCATCCTGACATCAGTCTTGAAAAGAGATTGATTTATTCACAGACTTGAGAATTTTGCAGCAACTTCAGAAGATTATGCATAGATTCCTATGAAGATTTTTGCCTTAAAATTAAAACTGCTTTTGATTTTAATATACCTTCCCATCAACAACTGGCCTACATTCTTAAGTATAGAGTTTTTACAGATGATAGTAAGGATGAGCTATGCAGAAATGAATTTTACTAATCATGTAATTCAAACAGATGCCATATTTTTAAAACTATGTGAACACAGATTTATTTTTAAATTATATAAATCATAAACTATGATCATTAAATTTTTTAAGTTTTAATAAAGGTTTAGGTGATATGTATTATAGAACATTTTTGTCAGTTTGCAAGTCTATTTTATTTTGAGGTTATAGTTTTACCTCTTCATATCTACAGATTAGCTCACCCTCCTCTCTATCCTTATCACCTCCGAACTCCTCTCTCCCCACCCCTTCTTCCTACTGATAACCAGTCATGCGGTCCAAGATCTGATTTTGTTGTATTTTCCAAATAAATATTTTTTGTTAATTTATATTCCTCAGATAAGTGAAACCATTCCAAAAGCTCTTTTACTTTCTAATTTGTTTCATGCAATATAATCACCTCAAGATACATCTACTTTGTCCCTTCAACTTTTTTAACAGCTGAGTAGTATTCCTAGTATATATTTCACAATTTCTTTATCCAGTCCTTGTCAGTGGGCACTTAGGTTGGTTCTATCACTTGGCAATTGTGTACAGTGCTGCTAAGAGTCTATATTAGGATTTTTATATTATTTTGGTAAACAAGTACCTAGTTGAGTGAATAATTGTTAGATCCCGTGAAATCTCCATTTTTATTAAGAAATCTCTAGAGCATTTTCCATGAGGCTATACTAACTTGTATTCCTAGAACCAGTGATTGAGTTCCTTTTTCTCCACAAAGTTGCCAGTATTTCTCATTTTCATTCTTTCAGACATGCACCATTTTCACAGGAGTAAGGTCATGTTTCATTGGAGTTTTGGCTTGCTTTTTCCTTACAATAAATGGCCTTGAACAATTTTTCATGTCCCTGTAGGTCCTCTGAATGTCCTCCTTAAGAAAAGTGTCTGTTTAGATCTTTGGTTCAGTTTTTGATTTGGTTGTCTGTTTTGTTATTGTGGATTTGTCTAAGTCCTTTGTGTATTTTGGAAATTAGCACCTTGTCTGATATGTGATTTGTACTTATCTTCTTCCAGTCAGTAGGTTGTTTTTATTGCAGTTTCTTTTGAGGTATTAAAAACCCTTTAATTTTTGCTTTGTTTCCCTTGCCATGGAGTTCCCTCCCCAAATACATCTTTACAGTAGGTATCCTCTAGTATATCCATTTTAAGTGTGCTATGGTTTTTTATCTTTTATCCAGATCTTTTAATTCATTTTGAATGATTTATTTTTAAGGATAGTTCTAGCTATTTTTTTTTTTCATGAGGCTATTGATTTGTTAAACAGACTTTCCAGGACTCATTCCCTCTGGCAGGCAGATACCACCCAAGCAGATCTTTGCCCTTTTGTACCAGCAAGGCTACAAGTACTACTTCTTTCCAAGGGAGTAATAAGCTCTCTGACCAATCCTTCACTTTGCCTTCCTGTTGAGGGTGGAAGGAGTGTTTTGACTTGTTCTAGCCAAGGAAATTCCAGACTTGCACCCACATATGGCTTTCTTCTCTTTTCAAAAAGTCCCTTTGGTGAAATTCACTGTGACTCAATGGACCCTGTAGAACGATGAATGACTGCCTCCCAGTATATTTCCCCTGCTTTATGGCCTTAATCCCCCTCAACTACCTTCTATCTCTCTTTGGGTAAGTCACTGACTATAGTGTATGTCCCTCTTGAAAAAGTTCTGGGACTCTTGCAGGAACTTCTGAATATTCTTTTGAGCAAATTATTTTATTATATCATTGTTCACTTGTGTGTAGTATTTCTCCCCTCAGGTGTATTCTCCATGCATCTCCTACCTCCACAGCACCTGTGATCTATCACTGTAGTCCCTTGTGCTCTTCCCTCACCCGTTTTGACTCCATTTCCCTCCCCCTTCCCTGCATATCTATGGTCAGTTTGCATGTTTTGTCTCTTTCCTGTCCCTTTGGTTTCTCCATATTCCACATATAAGTGAAACCATGTATACTTACCTTTTTCCTTCTGACTTACTTCACTTAGCATAATTCCTTCCCAAAATCATTCATGTTGCTGCAAATGGCATGAGTTTATCTTTTTTGATCACTGAATAGTATTCCATCTTCCTGCTCCATTCATCTTTTTTGGGGGGTTCTTGGGTGGTTTCTTTTGAGCAAATTACTTTTCACTATTTATTTTTAGGAGAGAAGGTGGTTGAAACCTCTCTATTCTATGATGTGGATGGGGTCTTTATTATAGTATCCTTGAGAGATTTTACCATTGGTTCTTTAAGAGTTTCTTTTAACTGAAGCAATATTCTGAGAAGAAAATATTTGAGGGCATTTCAGTTAAAGACAAAACTATGAACCTTTTTGTTAGGGAGTATATTCAAATAGTTACTAGTGACCCCTAAAATCATCCCCTGGATATTGATGAGACAGATCATAGAGAAGAGAAATAACAGTTTTAATAAATATCTGAATATTTTTAAAACTTTTTAGAGCATATCTAGCATTGTAAATATTAGTTAACATGTATTGGGTGAGCAGTAATTGTTTAATTAGTGGAATATTTGCATTTTAAATTAGGACAGAGCTCTGGGATTTCCAAGAGATATTTCAACATGACATGATCAAATAGATGACATATCTTAGAAGCAATAATTTAGGTAAAATTGGGCAAAGCAGTCAGAGCTCTAAAAACAATGAAAAGCCAGAAGCGTCTGAAACTGGAAAGAACCACAGAAATCATGTTAGATCAGGTTAATTGAGTGTAACCAAGTGTCCTCATGGACCCCAAACTTAAGAGCTCCATGCTCTAAAATGCAATCCTGCCTACCACTTCATAAAGATAAAGTAAGTAGATTCTTCATGTGAAAGGTTTTTAATAGAAGTAGATACTCCTAATATTTTCCAATAAAACACTCAGAATTACCCATCCTGTCTTGGACAAATGACCAAACAGCTTTGACTAAAGTGGGGATACTGAGGTCTAAAAGCTTGCTGTGACAAGTCTGAAGTACCCTCTGGTGGGACACCACAGGAAGGGTACAAAAGGTGTCAGATTTGGGACAGATGTGGCAAAACAAAGACAAGTTAATGACTGCCATTGACAGCTTTTCAGGTGGTCTCAACCATTTGTCCCTCTCAAAAGTTTCTATATGCCTTTTCTTCCAGCATCTGCTTCCATGTCCCCCAATTGCCTACCTGCAACTCAAAGCTGGAGAAGAAAGAGTCCTTTTTTTGAGCTGTCTTCCATGTTATGTATTGTCACCAGGTTGCTCAGCTCAACCCTGGGAATCAGTACTTGGATCAAGATAACAATCTCTCCTTTACACAGAAAAGGACTCAAGCTTAGGAAGACCAGTGATTTTCCCGGTTGCACAATTAATAATTAAAAGAGTTGCTGTTACAACCTAGATTTCACAAGTATGGTTCTCCGTAAGTGACACAGTGAATCTCAGCACTTTCTAGCAGACTTTCCATAATTACCAGAAACTCTAGGTGTGTACTTGAAATTTTCACTTCAACATATTAAATCTTAGAGCTTTGTCTTAAACCTTAGGAACTTATTTGCACTATGATTCACTATGACAATTTATTTTCCATGAACTGAAGTGGTGTCAGAAATTTCCCCACATTTAGGGTGGGCCTCTTGGAAAGCTGCAACATGTCTGTCCAGTAACCATTCTTATCACCAATTGTAGGGGCAAGCATTGGATTCTCCAATCTGTGTAGGTTATATTTTTTTTATTAAAGCAAATAATTTATTTATATATAAGTTTCACATCTTTGTAATCCCCAGGATTCACCCCCCCCACCCTTCCCCCTCTGTCCCACCCCCCGCCCCGAGTTGTGTCCTTCAATTTGGTTGTTAGCTTTTTTTTTTACTTTCGTTGGTTTTAGCAATTAATAAATAGACACAACTGGATGGACAGGCGAGGGCCAGGAGTCTGGAAGGCAGGAGGGTTTCCCAACCCCCCCAGGAATCTTTCTCTGCTCTCTCCCTTTCTGGTGTTCTCTCATGCTTTCACGTGCTCACAAACCCTTTTATCCCCTCTTCTAGACCCAGGTGTGCACACTTAACACATACACACTACCACAGAATCATGGGAAAGACAATATCCACACCCAGGTGCTGGCTCTGCAGGTCGATGAAGAGAAAATGTCTGACTAACTTACCCTACAATGCTTTTAATCTTTTCACAACATGGTGACAAAGAAGCAGACAACAGGAATAGCAGGCCTAGCCAGGACTCTTATCACTGAGAAGACTGCCAAAGAAATCTATTTTGCTGCTATTACTGACAAAGTAATCTCATTCCTACTTTACAGTTGACCTTGTCTCTATGTGAAAGTGTAAATAGGTTCTAAATCGAGCATGGATTTATTTTTTACTCAACTTTATAAAGATACTTCCTGTCAGTAACTTGAGATAAGCTATTTAACATATGAGGATGAACCAAAATGTTCTACTCTAGCAGGCAGCCATTGACATGTGAGAGCAAGTCGTGAACATGCATAGCACCCCAGCTTTGCACAATTTCAGGAGAACCCCATCTGAGCTCTAAAAAAAATATTATTGCTGATTATGTTCGCTGAATATGTTAAGAAATACTGTGGCTCTGAACCTAACTGACCCTGGGAAGTAGTTCTCAAATGTATGATTAGTTAAGAGCAAGGAATGTTTGATGGGCCTTGTATTTTCAGACTAAGAGAGATTATCTAAAGTACTCAAGTTGAACCTGCATTTTTCTTTGGGGGGAGGTGGCTTTTTCTATTTGTAGGGTAAATGAATTAACAGGGTTTTTCACACCCTTCTTCCATTAGCCTCTATGACCAGCACCTATGGTATTGCTCCTTCACCATGGTTGTACATGCCTGAGCCCAAGGTGTGTGCACAGGTGTAAGTGGTCACACTATATACAGGAGGGGATGGGATAAAAAGAAGGGGTCACTCTGAGGGGAGAGGAATTCATACAGAAATTAAAGTGGCTGTTTCCCTACTGACTGTTTTCCTTTGTTGACTAGTAAAGATCTTGTGAAGATGATGCCAAGGGCTTCAGCTTTGTTCTTTTAGCTGTTAGAACTGAAGATGCATCTCCCTGGATTGGGATATTGCAAAACACTATTATAGAAAACTACATGATGAGTCATTATTTCATTCTCAGTTGTACAGTTCACTAAAGAGTGACTAAATGGAACATCATGTTTACTCACGTCAGGGGACTAAACTCTAAGTTATACAAAAAGCAAATTTTATTATCTAAAACATGGTTTAGATTGGTACTAATAAAACATAATCAAAGTTCGTTAGTAAATTGAGTTTGGGCAAAAAATGAAAAGGGAACTGATTAACCTCCCCAAAGTTATTTTCAGCAAAACAAAACAGTGAAACACTGCATGAATGACAGCATCATTTATGAAACAAACTGGGCACAAACAGGCACCAAAAGTCACGAGAAGTCAATATTTAGACTATCCTCCTGGGATTCTTCTACCAGCACACCCACTTGCAAGACTACCCATAAAGCAACAATAGCAAGATTTATTTGCAAACCTGGCAAGCCAAGAATCACTGAGGCCATGAGTGGCCAGTTATTTCACCCAGTTATCTCCAAAGTCCTGAATGTAATGAGAAGCACAAGTCCAAGATGGCATCTCCTGGTTGAGCCAAAGCTGCAGCCCATGTTTCAAACAAAAAAAAGCACTTTCTAAGATAGCATCTTCTTACCAGTCCAAATGCAAAAGAAATATTTCACACAAAGGACCATATTTCCAAGAGAGCATCTCACCTCTCCCTGTCTCTGGGAGGCACAACCTCCAATTCCCAGCAGATTCAACTCCCCATTTCTGGAGGCACACAGCCTCCAAGTTTTCCTCTCATTTTCAGAGACACACAGATTCCAAGTTTTTCTCATATACACAGATTCCAAGCTTTTTCAGAGGTCCAAATTTCACTTTTCAAGCCAAAGGCCTATACTTACATTTCTTATAAACTTCCCTCTTCTCTGGGGTGCCAAGTCCCCCAGGCTGTCACCCATCAAGGCCAAAACCCACGATGGCAGCTTCCTTCCACACTGATTCTACAGGCTTTTGTTATTCTTGCCAGGCTCTGTGAGGATGTGACAAGGCCTAATTGGGGGACCATGACCCCATCTTTGTAATAAGATGTAGCTGAACTAGAGAAATGCCACTGTGAGTGGAGGATTGACAAAGCAAGTGGAGCAAGGGGCAAAGCCTCATGAGAAGAGAGCACAGGCATGAGAACATGGGATGAGAGAGAGCATAAGAGTGCATACAAGGAGAACAAGGTACACATACAGACCAGAGAAGAGGAAGGAGCGGGCACCATGGGACGCTCCGCTGGGCTGCAGCTGGGCAGCAAGAAGAAAAGCCACAGACTATGCCCGTGGGCAATAGTCCAGGCAGATAAGGAAATGCATGACCCTGATGAAAGAGTGACTCAAAGGATAAAAAAAAAACTTTTGTCCTTTGACAAGGTAGCTTGTTGGAAAATAGGACTTGGTGTTGGCTTGTTTTGTGTTGTTTGGTTTACTGGACTAGGGTGAGGCATCCAGGGAACTGGGCACCCCTGGGGACTCTTGGTTCCTTATCTTCTCGTTAATAAATCCTGTTTCTGTCAACCTGGCCTTGAACTGCTGATGCAGGCTGGATGAACCTGGTAGTGGCAGGTTTAGCTTTTCCCTTGCCCTGTGAGATAGTTTAAACTGCCTGCTTCTGCCTCTGCCCACTAACAGCTACTGTGAGGTAATTTGCTGGCCTCCACTGGCTTAAAGGTCCGCAGTGCTCATTTCTTTGCTTGCCAGCATCGGCTCAATTTCTGATTGACACCCTCTTAGTGCCCCTTTCCAGCTGGGCCACCTGGTTACACAAAGAAAGTTTAGTCGGGCAGTTGAGCACTAGCCTGACACCAATTTTAGTGCCCTAGTACCTGAACAGTTTCTGGCCCTGCTACTCATCAGTCATGAAATTTTAGGCAGTTCCCTTAACCTACTTATGCTTCAGTCTCCTAGTCTGTAAATAGTGGCAATGTTATTCACCTGTCTTACATCATTCTCACTTAACCCTTGCCCTTGCAACAAAGGGACCAAATAAATTTACACTTTATATGGCATTATTTACTGTTTCCCCCTTCTTGGGGGAATTACCCAAAATAATTTGAATAACAGGGTTTCTCTGGTCATCCATACTTGCTCCGTAAACTATAGCCTCCAACCACAAGCTTAGGAAACAAATATATTTTAAACATAAGGGACAAGTGTACCTACTTCATAGAGTTCCTAGGCACTATCTGCAAAGTGTAAAGAACATTAAATTCTTGGAACCTATTAAGATATTTGTAAATAATTATTTAAGTCACCTTTGTCTGAAATCAAATTGTAATAAAATCTTTTTGTATTTGATAGGTTCCCTGTAAATACTTTACTGAACGCATTTTCACCACATAACTAATTGGACATAAGGCAATTTTATCATAAAAAAAGAAAATCACAAAAAGAAGTGATATTGAATTAAAGGGACAGTGTGAGGAACATAGGGTACTCGGATTATTTTTTTTGTCTCTGGCTGCCATCCTCTTCAGTTGCTACCTACTGCCTTGCTTTCCTCCCAGGTTTCATTGCCCACATGTGATAATGAGTGATAGCAAAAGGTATTTGGGAGTATGAGCACCAGACCTGCACACGTATGTTTACAAACACCTGAGCCAAGAGGCCAGTGGACACGGGCATGCACATAGGTAAATACAGACACCTGAGCCTAAAGTGAGGGGTAAAAAGAAACTTTCATGGGGGTTGAGGGTTCAGTTACTTCCTTCTTGCCTGCTGTGTATTTGTTCCCCTTAAAGACATCAAAAGTTCCAGACATAAAAGGAATCCGAATAAGGAACAAAGAAATAAAGTTATCATTATATGCAGATGATATGATACTCTATGTAGAGAACCCAGAAAAATCGACAGAAAAGCTAATTGAAATAATAAGCCAATTCAGTAAGGTAGCCGGATACGAAATCAACACAAAAATCCACAGCATTCATATATGCAAAGAATCAATCAGAAGAAGAAATTTTAAAAAACCATTTACCATTGCACCAAAGAAAATCAAATACTTGTGAATTAACCTAACAAAAGGCGTAAAAGACCTATACAAAGAAAATTATAAAACACTCTTAAAAGAAGTTACATCTTTTATATTTATCATAGCTTTGTAAACTTTTTGGTGTTTGTGGGTGTGAGGGACAATGGTAACACTGGCTTCACAGGTTCTGTACCTACAAAAGGACAATGTCCAAGTGGAGAGCAGGTAGGAGTTCTCATATGTACACACAATTACAAGAACCCTCTGGCTCAGGGAACAACAAAAATGGGGGTTTATGGAATAAATGGGGGAGACAAGGAGTTCTTAAATGGCAAGGAGTTCTTAAATTTCACCCCAGAGTACCCAAGGAGTTTCCAGGAGTCCTAAATAAGGAGCTGGGTGTTAAAGATGATGCTGTCCCATCAACGAGGACCTGGAGCTCATGTCACACTGGCAAGCAGTGTGCCAGTACCCAACTCACCACAGCTACTCACAAGTGAGATTGCTGAGGTAATACCACAGCAGTTCATAGTCTGAAGGCTGGACCAGACAGCACCAGAGGCAGTGCCACCATGAGGCAGTGTCAGATGATTAATAGCCCACAAAAGTGACCCAGACACAGAGTGCCAGTCACCTGTCAACAGTGCTGAGCAGCTCTAACCAGTGCCCAGTAGTGCTGGTCACCAGTACTAGTGTCACAGCTCTTTTTTTATGTGTCATTGACCCACAGCAACAAAACTGTTCTTTGAGACCCCAGGCCCAGGACCTTTGATGCTCCTTCCAGGCAGTGTCAAAGGTAGGCCAGGGGCAAGTGTGGCTGGCTCAGACCCCATGAAGCTCTTGGGTTCCCCTGCGTCATTTTTTGGTTTCTCTCCTTCCTTCAGAGGATTGCTGCTGGGTATTGCTTCCTTCTCCTTTGGAGATCAGGAAGCAAATCAGTGAGCAAGACTGAGTCTGAGCATCTCCTTTCTGAGGCCAGGAACTAAGTCAAACTCTTCTTTCCTCAGATCCCAGTACAGAGTCCTTTTCAGACTCAATAAGTGTGAGTCTGAGAGATTCCAGTCCAAATGAGCCAAGCTGACTGTGACCTGTTCTATAATATCTCCCATGACCCCCCCATCTACAAATCTGATTGAACCATCCATAATTCTATGGCTGATTGGACCAGAGCACCAATCCATTTATAGCTTGTACCTGATTGGTCCATTCTGTTATCCAGGCACCAAAACCACGGGTCTCTAGTGCCTGCAACTAGAGGAGCCAGAGCACTAGAGTCAGTCTGGTGAGGCCCCAAGCTCCTCCACATGTTGCATGCCCTGGGTGGTGTGGTAGTAGGGGAGTCACTGCTGTTTGTAGGCATTGTTGGCCTCTACCTGGAGCCTAAGCTCCAGTGGAGCCACTGGTGGAGCCAGGAAAATGGCTACCACCCACTGCCACTGGCACTGCTCACATGCACCAAACATGGAAGCCCCCAGAACAGAAAGGCGTTCTGTAGTTTCAATGTAATGACTATTCACTGAAGGATTTGTGAACTGACTTGTATATATGTGTATGTATATATATATATATATATATATATATACATGTACATACATATATAATACTACAGTATTGATCTATAGTATTCTGCTATAGCATACAATCTGTTTTACACTTTTATTTCACACTTCCAGTAAGCTGTGTTATCACTGTATTTTCTGTCAAGTTCATTTATGTAGTTGTTATTGTACACTATTTTAAGACCAGGTCCTTGGTTTCACTTCCACATAAAAAATAATTGATTTTAAAAAGTTTTGTCCTACATTCTATGAAAACAATCACATTGACTGTACATGACTCCTTAGCCAATAGATCATTTTGTCTTAAAATATATATAGAATTGCTATATGATAGTTTAGATTCAAATTTCATTCCAATTGACACAGAGATATCATTTTAATCTTATATACATTTTAGTTCTTATAGAAGACATGGCCCAGTTCTGTCAACCAGTGACTGGATTCTGAGTCTGTGTCACTTTTGAAGGCTATTAATCATCCAGCACCACCTCGTGGTGCTGCTGCCTCAGTTGTTGCCTGATCCAGGATCTGGTGCTGTCCATACAAACTCAGACTGTGACTGTGGATTGCTGTGGTGTAACTTCAGCAACCCTGCCTGTCGGCATCTCCAGTTGTGGTGAATTGGTTCCGGGCCCACTCCTTGCCAGTGTGGCATGAGTTCCATGCCCTTGTTGATGGGACAGCATCATCTTGAAAAGCCAGCTTCTTATTTGGAACTTCTGGAAACCATGGATACTCTCTGGGGTGAAATAGCCAGCCATTTGAGAACTCTCTATTTCCTGTATTTACTCAATAGATCCCATTTTTGTTGTTCCTTGAGCCTGAGGGGTTTTGTGCTTATGGGTCCAGAAGAGAATCCACAGAGAGTGGTGTGTACTCTACCAGCCACGGTCCTTTAGATGCTATAGCCTCCTTATGACACTGTGTAGAAGTAGCTAAAATCTTAACAAACAAGCTTTATTCTAATATGATATGCTGGTGAAGGTGCTTTAAGACATATATATGTAGAATATATATACTGAAAAAGTATATATAAACATATATTTATGTATATTTGATATATACATATATGTTTGAGAGAAAATAACCTATAGAAAAGAACTGGATCAAACAAAACCCTCAAAAACTTTAAAGTATAAATTAAGGAGGTGAGTGGTTTTTTGGTATGATGATTTTTATGCTTCCACAACAATGTAGCTTTTGCTGTCCCTGTATATTGAGAAGAGTGAGAGGCAATGATTTGGTTGACCAAGACAACATGAAAAATATCAACTGAGAGAAAAGACACTGCAACTTTGGAGAAAAAGATGATTAATCTGAGTCTGCAACAATTTGGTTTTCCCATTAGTATTTGTCTAATAAAATAAGGTAAGCATAACAGATTCATATAACAGTTGTTAGAAGGTCATCTGGTCTGCCTGTTGTTGAACTGAAAATTGGCTTAAAGAAATGTAGTAACATGTGTCCTAGAATAACTAAGAACTAGTAGAAATCACCAGGGGGGGAAAGTGTACCCACAAAATTTAAAAATAAATTAATTTAAAAAAAAGAGATAGTGGAAGCATAAGCCTTTGATGTATTCAAGAACACAGACCCAACGCACTTAAATTTTATGCCCTGATATCCTGGGGTGGAGTGTACTTACATACACAAAAAGGTGGCCTAGTTCACACTTAGTTCTATTTATGGAAACAAGGTTTTCAGTCAGGGCATTTTTTACTGGTGAAGAGTTTATTAAGCAGTCATTTGTCAAACCACAGTTCTGGGTGGTCTGTGGTGGCTGACTCTGTTTCTGTTTCTTCATGGAGGCAGTTACTTCTGAGCATACTTTGGATACACCTGGGCATGTCTGGACTCAACCCTCAATAGCCTCCAGATTCTGTTTTAGTTATTCAGATTCAAATGCCTCTAAAATACTTTGTATTTCTTGTCAATGTTAGAGGTTCTAGCATAAAAATAAGTGCAGACTATAGTGTGTCCAGAGCTTTCTACTATAATTGTTGCCTCCCAATTAAATAAAATGGGAGAGGAAAATCTAAATGCTGTGTGGACAAATCACTTCACCTTCTTCTGTAAACTATTTTTGAAGTTTCTTTCCAGCTCTCAGAAATTCTAGTCCTGATTCCTGTGGGCAAGTGTATCTGAAAGTGGGTAAAAAGAGACTTTCTGACTTTACTTAACTGTTTACCCCTATCTGCTTGCTTCTTTCTCCAAAGCAGGCTACAAGCAGTTCCTTTGCAATTACCTTTAACCTTAACTGGATACAGCTATCTGCCTGCTTCTCTCTCCAAAGCAGGCTACACACTCTTCATTAGCATTTTCACTGATCACCTTTACCATTGATATGCAAACATCAGCTACCAAGCCTCTCTCTGCTTTCAGTTCCAAAAACTGCAGAAAAGAAAAACTTTAAAACACAGTTTAAACTTTCCACTCGTGGGTTCTTACCA
>PVHY01023643.1:0-20689 GCA_004024945.1 Uropsilus gracilis
GGAGACTGGAGGGGGGGCTGGAGGTGGGCATCGTATCCACAGTGACTTGTGAAAGGTCAGGAACTTAGATGAAGTGGGTGGAGTAGGAAGGTTCTCACCAGAGGGAACAGGTACGAAACTACAAATGTCAGAGAGAACGAGGGGGCCTGTGAAGAGAAGATGCATGTGGGAGTGGGAAGGAGAATGCTGATGAGCATGAGGCCTGACAGGGGAGAACAAAGGCCATATCAGAAGTGTCCAGGACCCAGGCTTTATTCAAAAACCAGGGTCACCCATCAGAGGGCTATGAAGATTTGCCATAGTCAGGTTTGTTCTTGCAAGGGAATTCTCTGGCTGTTGGTAGAAAATGGGTTGAAAAACAAAGCCTGGAAACAAAAGACCCAGGTTGGAGGCCCAGCAACCATCCAGATGAGAAATGCTGATGATTTGGATGGGAGAAGTGGTACTGGGGTGGAGAGAAAAGTTAGAGAAGTGAAACAGGCAGACCTGGTGACAGAAGAGGGTGCTTCTGGCCTGGGAGGGGGTTTCTGCCAAGTAACAGACCACATTTAGTGTTGAAGGGTAACCTCTAGACACTAGACTGAGTCAAAGTCCTGATTAAATCTCAAAGTTTTCTTAGTCAGTCACAACTGTCCTTCAGGCAAAGGAACAGCCCTGCAAAATTTAGCAAGGGCTTTTAAAGACAAAAACACATCTGAATAGCTATAGTTGCCAAACCAAGTGGGGATACAGAAACAGAAACAAGTCATTACGAGAAATGGGAACAATGGAACATATCACTATCTCCTGGTCACCATGTCCTGGTTTTGGTTACCAAATGTTGGTACATCCTGCTTCTATGGAGGAACTTGACAAATTACTTCTTGATTGGAAGTTACTCTCTTGTGTTGACTTATGACACTGTTTCTAAGCTACTGGAGCAAAAAGGGGTCTGGGGTCTGGTACAACAGCAAGAGCAAAGGGTGACTTCAGTCCAGTGAAAATGCACAGGTGCAGGAGTCAACACTAAGAGAGGGCAGCCAGGGAAAGCAAGGGCAAGTGTGGACTCTTAGTCCATGAACTGGGATTCTTCTGCCCTTTGGCTTGTGGGGTAGGTCCAGTACAGGAGGGGTACTAAATGCAGAGCCACAATGCAGGGTTGGAGCCCAAGCCTTCCAGGATGCTTGACATCAGCCTCGGAGGTTTCTGTTCACAGCTGCCCTTGCGGGATATATGGGTGTCTCCTCTGACTGTGAGGTCCTTGCCAGACGTCAGCCGCAAGTGGCTGCCAAGAAAGCAATTGCCTTCTCTGACTACATTAATAGGAGTTTAGCGTCGGGATCAAAGTGGCTGGGAGTCCTACTGCACTCGGCACTTGTCAGGCTGCATCTGGAGTCCAGAGGCTGCGGGAGCCCTGGCTCACACACTGCCCTGGGGACACCCCCTAACCCAGATCTATCAGGTCTAGGCTCCCCCTTTTGGGCGATGGTGTTCACACCTCCATGGCTGCAGTGCCTGCTACCCCTGGGAATGTCTCACCTCCACCAGGATGGACCGGGAGACTCCGAATAGGCTGAAGTGCAGGGTTGTTGTTGCCAGGTGACCCCTTATTTTAAGATAAGTCAGAATGTTAGTTATAGGTGACGACCATTGGTTTTTAAAGTGTTGATTCAGCAGCTCTTCTGCCCACCTGTGACTATGCAGGTGCTTCTATTTTTCTTTCTCCTTTTCCTAATATACCTGTCCTTTTAAAATAAAAAAATTAAAAAAAAATAAAATGTTTATTCAAATGCCACCGAAGACAGGCCACACCTTTTTGTGGGCTTTATTGGGCTGCAGCTTCCAAGCTGTGACTGCTGACCTAACCAAGATGTTGGCAATGACTAATTTCGTATCCTGACATGGGACACCCAGGTCAGATCTGGTCTCCGGGCCTGTCTGCGAGGGTGTTGCTGGAGGACATTTGCATTCACACCAGGGGAGTAAAGTAGAGGGCCTTCCAGGGTGGTGGGCCACTTCCAACCCATTGAGGGCCTGGATAGAACAAAAGACAGAGCACTGAGGGATTTACCCTTTTCTTTCCTGTCTTGTGTGCTTGAGCTGTGATGCTCATTTCTTCTCCTGCCCTGAAACTAAGATTTATACCATCAGGTTCTTGGATCTCAGACTGGGTTATACTGTTGACTTTCCTGGGTCTCCAGATGGCAGATGGCAGAAAGTGGGACTTCACAGCTTCCATAACTGCAGTGAGTAATTTCCCATAATAAACACACATCTCTGTATGTCCTGTGACCTGTTTCTCTGGAGAGCCTGCACTCCAGGAACCTCTGTTTTGTAGGCATCAAGGCTAACCTTGTAGGTTCAAGCTAATTTTGTAGAACTGAGTCATTTCTGTGCATTTTCCTTGCCACACTCAGTCCCCAAAGTTTATGTTGATCCCTGGTACCCAAACCCCTGTTTGTGTCTTGGATCTCTGCACCTCTCTAGGGTTTTACCTCTCAAGAATATCCAGCACCGACCCCAACACCCTTTCCTGCTCTCAGGTCTCTCTCTTTGTTCTATCTGTTGCTGAGTCTCTCAGGCACCTGCCCCATGCATGGGCTCTGCTGGTTCTTTGTGTGGTTGCTGCAGCAAAGCAACACTAATTCAGTGACTTAAAACCACCCACATATATTGTGAAAAAGCTCTGGAAGTCTGAAACCTAAAGTGAGTAAGAGATCAAATGAAGATACCAGCAGAGCTATGTTCCTTCTGAAGGGTCTGGAGAATCTACTTCCTTACCTTTCTCACCCTCCAGTAGCCACTTATATCCCCTTTCTCAAGGCTGCTCCTTTTCTCTTCTAGCTCATCCCTTAAGCATCTCTCATTAGATCTCTGACTCCGGCCTTCTACCTCCCTCTCATTGGTGCTTGTGATCACATCGCTCCTGTCTGCATAATCCAGGGGAATCCTGAGATTTTAACTAAATTATAGCAAACCAATTATGTTCTTTTGCCATGTAAGGTAACAGATGCACAAGTCCCAGGAATTAGGATGAGTATTTGGATTTTGGGCTATTTATCCCTTATGCTTCTTATCCTTCAGTCTGAATGCTTGTCCATGCCAACATGCTCATTACTTGTCCACCATCAGGATGCTTTAGGCCTCTGGATGCTGCTGGGCTATGATGTCAACAGACTGATAGGCAGACGGACTTGTGGCAGACACTCAGATCAAAAATAAGAATATCAAAAGTAAAATGCTAGTGTATATTTATGCATGTGTGTGATGTGTATGTGCATGTGTTTATGTATGTGTGTGATGTGTATGTGCATGTGGAGTGTGCACCTGTATGTGCATGTGTGAGTATGTGAATGCATGTGAGAGCACATGCTTGTACATGATTGTTAGTGTATGTGATAGCTGCAGGGGCAGAAAATCCTTTCCACATGTAGGTTCTTCTCCCACTCCTGCTCACAGAGACATTATATTGCTCTCTTTGCCCCTTATTCAGTCCCCTCTCTGAAGTGTCAGGTCAGCATCTTTCCTCACCCCCCAAGTCACTTACCAAATTAGATTAGCCATGGACAGGGTCCATTAAACATATGCATCTCTCAACCTTGATTTACTGGAAGAAAATAGGAGATGTTTGCCTTTCTGGGAAGGTATCATTCTTAGCGAGCTTACATGCATAGACTCCTTCCTGCAAGTTTTCTGTGTAGTCCATCTTGTTGGAGATGCTGCTACTCAGAGTCAGAGCATCTGTGCTGAGGAGGAGCTGGGAGTGTGTGCAGGCAGAGAGGACAATTGTTTGAACAGGGAGCTCAACTTTTGGAGCCCAGTAAACACCAAGAGCCTGTATCCTTTGTCCATGGCAAAGCGGGAGGAGATGCTCAATACTGAGATTGTCAACAGGTGTCCGCACCTTGGGACTGCCCCAGCCCATTACACACCTGACCAGGAGCTCAAGTTGGGACCTATTGGCCAAGAAGGTACAATGGAGTCATTACCTGAATAAATAAGGCAACATGCATGTGGTAAAGAAAACACTCTACTCCACTCAACTCTAATGCCTTGAACACTAGTTTTTGGGATCCCAGACAAGGCATTCTGCCTTTTCCTTCTTCAGTTTACTCATCCATAAAATGGAAATAAAACCTTTCTTGTAGAGCTGTTAGAGAGATAAATGTGACATGATGTACATAGCAATTAGCACAATGCTGGGCTTACAACGATTACTAACGACTGTGCAGTAGCCTGTGAGGGTGAGACCTGACAAGCAATCTGAAAGCTGTGAAGTCTTCAGGGTGACACCAGGCAGAGTCTGAAAGAACAGTGAGCAGATAGGCAAAGATCTGAGCTCTAGACTTCATTCTACCATGTGCGACTGGGACTCGGGAAAAAGATCATAACCTCTCTGGACTTCTATTTCATGTTGCTTTACCCACAAAGTTCTTATAAACTTTTCATTACTCTCAGGCTCCCAAAGGGCAGGGGGCAGGCTTCTCTATGCAGAGCTGTTGGTTTCTGAGCACATGGCCTGGCCTATCAATAGTCTTGAAAATATGATCAAATTAAAAATCTCTTTACAGACCTCTTAGCTTCTGTCATGAGTCAGGTGCTTGAGCTAGGTGGTGAAATCCAGTTTATCCTCAGTAACTGGACATATTGCCTTGTGTCACTGATGTGTATTGTTAGTTCTTCTGCTATTATGCATGTCTTTTAAAAGAAAATTAGGATCTGTCAAAACAGATCATCGTACCACGAACCCAGCAAAGGAGCAGCCAACAGAAGTGCTCCAGGCAGAGGCAGCCATGGGGAGTCTTTGTCTGGGGGCTCCATCAGCTCCTCACAGGAGGTCAGGCCGGCATAGAGGTTTTCCCCTCTGTGACATCTCCACACTTCCTAGGTCCTTGGCAGCTGCTTGGAGATTGGAAGAGGAAGGACTTGCTCTAATCCCCTGACTTGAGGAGAAGAATCTCCTCTGGAAGTCTTAGAATCCTGCTCCACACTGTTCCACAATGCAGAAACCTATGTGGATGCGAGATAGAATAGGTGGAGCACTGCTGTGGGTTAGCCCCATCCAGGAGCCATGGTTTATGTCCAGCCATATGACATGCTTGCTCCTTAAGACAGAGCTCCCTTACAGAGATCAGAAAATGTAGCTTGGAAGGAGTCTAGCCTGGAACTAGGTGACCCCATTCGGTGTTTTTTTCCCTAAGCCTTGCTTCCTGCCTCTGAGACTAACATACTGGTGGGGGAAAGCCAGCATGGGAGAAGGCTCCTAGCCATATGCCCAAGACAGTTTAGACCTCCCACGAGGTTGGCCAGTCACTCAGTTCCATTCTTCTACTTCTTATTACTCTAGTTGCTTAATGACAAGGTGCCACCACTTTCTTGGTTGAGTGGACACGGGTGAGACACAGACAGTCCTATGGTGGTGGCTAATGGATGGTAATTTTTCTACTTTGTCCCCTGTGAGCCTCCTAGTGACTGAAAGGTCCCGTCTCCCACACGCCCCCCATGCCATTTTCCATGTATGACTTGCCCTGTGCTATATTCTACCTCTTCCATCCTTTTTCTTCTTTCTCCTCCTTCTCCATTTTCCCCCCTCCTCCCATCAGATAGCAAGCACACACTAGTCTCACCAACTTGCGCATGGACAGGGGAAACACGTCAGTCTCATATGTGAGAGAATAAATGCTGAGCTGTGACAATCCTGTCTGCCTCAGAAAAGAGAGGTTTTATGTAGTTTTTGGCATTTACAAATCCTTTGTGAAAAGGTCATTCTGTTCTTGGAATCTTTTATTAATGCTGAAGACTGGCCCCGGAAATGTCATGTCTTTTTACCATGATATTTACTCAAAAAAGTATGACTGAGCATTTGAAATTCTATCAGTAGTTTGACCTGAGCCAGGCTGGGGAATCTAGAGGGAAGAATTGGATGCCTGTTTCCCCAGAGCTTTAAGGGTCCCTGATGAGTTAGGTGTGGAGGCGAGGAAGGGGGACCTGGGCCACAGGTATTGGGCATCTGTTGTGCTCCAGCTCCTCAGCATCTTCAGAGTAGAAACCCAAGTGTCTGAGCTGGAAGAGATGTTGCTCCATGTGTGGCTCAACCTATATCATTTCACAGTGTGAAGACTGAGGCCCAGTGAGGGAAAAGCACTTGCAGGCCCTGCCCCAGAGACCAGAGAATATGTGGAGCCCCCAAAACTAGACATGCTGACTGCAGTCAGCGTTCTTTTCCTACAATGAGCATTATATAGCTCGCACTCATAGATGCCCCTGGGAAGAGGAAAACAGGTGTTTTCCCCTGGATCTGCTTGGGTTCCATTCTGCATCCAGAATTCATAGCAGTAGGGTTGTGAGGAGATGTGGTATGGATGGCCAGTACAGCGCTCTTGCCTGCCTGTGCCCCTTCAGGCTGCAGAATACAGCAAAGCCTTCCCTCAGAGATCTCTGGTGACTTTCCAGATGGTTTTGGCAGGATTTTGGACAGAAAGGGGTTAAAACCTGCCCTCCTGTTTCAGTCAGCTCAGTTGCCATAACCGAATGCCACAGACTGAACGACTTTAACAATAAGGTGTTTATTTCCTCATGGTTCTGAAAGCTGGGTGTGCATGACCAGGGTTGCCAGTGCCATCATGAACCAGTGATGACAAGCTTTCTGACTGCAAAAGCCTGTCTTCTCACTCTGTCCTCATGTGACCCCTTCTCTGTGTGCTCAGGTTGGCAGGAGATGCGTGGGAAGAGGATAAGCTTCCCAGTCTCATCTTACAAAGGTGCTAATCCTTTCATTAGGGACCTCTCATGACCTCATCAAAGCCTAGTTCCCTGCTAAAGACCCCAGCCCCTAATACCACTGCATTGGTATTTGGGGGTTCAATATATGAATTTGAGGATGAGGGACAAAACATTCAGTTCCTAATCCCTCCCATTTCACAGTTATCAAAAAGGCTGGATTTCATACGCACCAAGGTCCTTTCTACAGAAGCTAGCTGGCGTGAAGTGAATGTGTAATTGCTAAAGCATGTGCCAGTGTGAATGCCTATTATTGTTTTACCTTCAGGAGGAAATCAGGGAGAAAGGAGCACCTGATTCAGCCTGCTCAGCTTAAAAGATGAACTTGCTTACGTCTTGGAGAGTGTGCCTCAGGCAAGGAGACCCTGGTTGGGTGGAGGAAGATAGAGAAGACATTTACTATCTGCTCCCCACCATTTATCCCCTGCCAAGTCCCAAATTTAAATGGTCCCTATGGATCATAGGACAAGATCAGAGTCAACCACCACATTCATGTCCCATGGTTATTAATTCAGGAGCTATAGCTGGATCCCTAGATGTCTAATCAGTGTTTCAAGGACTTTTTCTGGGAGTTGTTCTTTGGATTTGATTTGTCTGATGGATCTGAATGTGGAAAGGTGTCATAAGAGCTGGTCATAAGTGCTGCTATTATGACCACTTGTGGCCAAAAGGAGGTATCTGACACCCTCGGAGAGTTGGGGGCCATTCTTAACTAGTCTTTGTCTTTATAAAGACAGGTATTTTATTGTATGCTGAGGACCTTGTCTGGAAATGCAAATATTAATAATCACAATTTATTTATGTTATTTGGTTATAAACAAACTAATAAATAACAAATATTAATATGAGTCCCTGTATCCAGTCTTACCTGCAGCCAGATCTATTTGGAAATTCTCTAGTTATGTAATCCTAAACATCTCTTCTTTTATTTTAGCAGGTCTTAGATTATTGATTGCTTGCAACATAAAGAAATTAAAGGGTCCTGAAAGGGTGGAGTGGAGGTTAGTCATCCCTGGGGCTCTGCAAAACCCAGGGCAAGGGTCTTGGGAAGATACTAGATCTGTGTCTCTCCAAGATTTACTATGGCCTTGTTAAGACTTGATTTCTCAGATCCAGCCTGGGATTGAGGGTAGGCTCTCATGCCTGAGACTCCTAACAGTGTAGAGTCCCACATCAGACACAAGTGGCCCATTTTTTCTTCTGGCATTCCAGGGTTGCAGATAAGTTGGTGGGACTAGGGTTTGAGTAGGGGTTCATTTGAACCTGGCACCTTAGTTCCTAACTACTGCATCATTTGCCACTGGACTGGCGGGGCTTGTGGGAGGGAGGGTTCAGGGGGGAAGTCTAAGTGCCCAACATGACAAAAAGGCATCAGGAGGGCACTATGCCATCCACTTGTGTTAGAAACAGAGATTGGAGGGGAGATAGGTGGTCTTCCAAGAAGCCCTTCTGCTTGTGCCCATCAGGGAAACTTTTGGGTGGTTCCAGTGAGCCTGTGGAGCCACTGACATTGACTGCTCCATAGAGACACAGTGTTGCCCAAGAAGGTGACATTGAAGTGGCTGGGGTTTCTCAATTTCAACTGTCACATCAATTTTATTTATTAGGAATAATTTTCTTTCATGTATTTTTTCCAGCTTTATTGAGTTTCTAAGTGATGCTTCAATATATAGATTGTGAAATGTTTCTCAAATCAAGTTTATATTTATAAATATATATATATGTATATAATAGCATAATATAATGTATATAATAGCATTTATCTTTCACGCAGTCAACTTTTTGGTTTTTGGTAAGAGTAATTGCTACCTATTCTTTTTTTAGCAAATTTAAAATATACAATACTGTACTCAAATCTTACTCATTCTGCCTATCTACAACTTTGCACCTATAAAAACACTTCCCTGTTTCCACCTTCTCTTAGGTCTGGTAACCACCATTCTATATTTTTTCTTCTAGGAATCCAAGTTTTAAAAGATTCTACATGTAAATCAGATCATAAAGGTTTTGTCTTTCTGCATCTGTCTTATTTCATTTCTATAAAGTCTTCATCAGTGCTATCACAAAGAACCCAATTTTCTTCATTTTTAAGGCTGAGTAATATTCCTGTGTGTGTGTGTGTACCATATTTTCTTTATTCCACATAAGCTGTTTCTATACCTTGGCTATAAAGAACAATGCTGCCAGTGAACATGGAAGTGCAGTATCTCTTTTAGAGAGTGATCTTATTTTCTTTAAATAAATACCTAGAAGTGGGAGAGTTGGATCTTATAGTAGTTCTATTTACAATTCTTTGAGGAAACTCCATACTCTTCCATACTGATGGCACCAACTTACATTTCTACTAACACTGTATGCATTTTCCCTTCTCTTCATATCCTTACAAATTCTTCTTTTTTTTTTTTTTTTACTTTTCAATAATAGCCTCTAGCATGTATCACATTAACCTTAGCCAAGACTCCAACCAATATGAAAGGTGGAGGTGCATTTTCTGGGTTGAGAGATGACCAGTCAAGATTAAGAAATGTTGATCCTCACTGATTTGGGACAATGGTGCCCACATTTCCTCTCACTACATCAATTGATAGTTTCGGGAATGTTCACACCCATCATTATTCATCAGCCTTCCCCATTTGTAAATGTGATTCACTGGCCTGACATTAACTGCCCTACTGTGTGCCTTCTGTTTTGTGGATAGGAGCTGTGTAGGTACCATTTAATTTGGGAAGGTAGGCATCATTGCTCCCCATTTGAAATGAGGAAAGGGAGGCTTCCTCAAGCAAGCTGGCTATTAGGGTCACAATTTAGCATGGCAGAGTCCTTGCCTTTTGACTGCATCCTTCTCACAAGGGCCATGAAAATGCATTGTACACGGTGTCATGTACAACAACTGCAAGGAACTGTTGTGACTCTGCCCCTCCCTCGATTTTCAGTGCTCTGAGCCTTTTTCTTGAACAATTTTCCTGGTTGAACAAATATGCAGCTCCTGAGCATATGGGCAGCACCAGCATTCCTAGGTGACCTCACAGCACCCCCCCCCAATCCCCAGTGTGCAGAACAGGTTTTGAGCCCCCAAGTCCACAGACCACCCGGGAAAACAGAGGAGGGGGTTTTATAAGCCTTGACTTTTTTCATCAACCGCTTGCCTAAGAGAATTCCAAGTTTGCCCTCCCCCACAACCCCCTCCTCCAAGCCACTTTGTTGCACGGGCATAATTTCTTACAATAACATTAACATATCATTGGAGCTCATTACCTTTGGTGTAATAGTTCCCTATTGAACTGTGTCAGACTAATTATGTCAGTTCCTTTTCATTCCAGTTTAGCGCTTCTCCAGAGAGTCGCAGTGCAGCACCGGTAATAATGATTAAACTGCTGTCTAATGCTCCACTGGATGTCCAAACCAAACAGGGGAAAATTCCTTGCTGAAGATGGGACTCTCAGCAGCCCTTGTACTTGATGCAATTTGGCGTTTTAGAAACTATTACCAGGCGGTCATTTCCCCAGGACGAAGGAGGACTGGTAGTGTTTCTTGGGGGCGAGAAAAATCCGATCAGGGAAGGAATAGCTTAGTGAGGCAAGGCAAACAACGGGGGAGAGGCAACCCATGGCTTTCCTCTTGCCCAGTGAGACCTCAAGTTCTGATTGGGTCCATCTGGAGCCAAGCTTTGCTACTCAGTCACAGAGGTGGGTGTGCAGGGTTACTCCAAGGTAATGAGTTAGGACAGGCCAGTATCAAATGGTAAAAGCTCTGTTGCCAGTGTCACATGAATGAGCCCAGGGAAGATGAATGAAGTTTTCACCTTCTTGTAACCTCGTACAGAACTCTTTGCTTCAGACCAAATCAAACATGCCATTGTCTTTTCACATAAAGGGGAGAAAGAAAACCTCGTGCTTCAACAAGAATTTTGACAGAAGGTTGGTGCACGACATTGCCTAATGGATGCTAACCTGTTCTGAGTATCCATTCTTGATGATTATTAATGAACCTAATAATAATAACTAGCATCAGCTGAGCAATTACTTTGTGGGAGGTGTGTTAAGGGCCGCACATCTGCTGGTTCATTTAATCCTTAAAATAACCCTAAGAAGTGAGAAACTGGAGAAATTGGAGTGCAAGAAGAGAAGTTACTTGCGCAAGATCACTCATCAGAACTCTCATACCTGACTACAAATCTGTCTGTCTGAGGAGCTTCATTCTGTCAGTCACTCTAGGGTGTTCTGTCCTCAGTCCTATACTCCATCCCTCAAGGATGTTTTGAGTCTCACGACACTTTGGCTTTTTTTGTGACTGAGTTCAACAGGCAATTTCAGCAGAATCACGTGATCGGTTCTAAGCCTGCAAAGGCAGAGGGCTGCACAAATACCTTTTCCATTCTCTTGTAAGGACTTGAGTGCCCATGTGTGTGAGAAGTGCTAAGTGCTGGGGACACCAGGGCCAGCAGGACTGCCATGAACCTAGCTTTCACGAGGCCGCAGTTCAGTGGGAAGGTGTAATCTTTAACATGTATTAAGGTCTCACTATGAACCAAATGTTAAACGAATCAGTTTACTTACCTTCACAATGGCTTTATATCACTCAGATGAGAAAAATAAACTCTTGGAGAGTCACACCATTGGCTCAAGGTCACAGCTCCTAACCACCATGATCAACTAACTGCAGGAGGACGTGAGCTCTTCTGGGAGATCAGGATGGGGCTGATACAAATATTCTCCAAGGACATCTTATTCCTACAGGAATAAGCCTACAAGATTCTCAAGTTTGGCTCCCTGCCCCCCGTCATGGGACTTAACTTGCTCCCAGTTGGGAACACAGCATTCACGTGGGCTGGGCACATGTTGGTCAGCCACGAAGGGAATACACAGAAGCTCTGGCTTGGCCGCAAAGAGGTCAGCAGAAAAACAGATGACGTCTGCCTAGCATGACTTTGGCTGTGGGGGGGCCTTTGTGCCACGTCCCACCACAGACCTGGCATGGTGTGCCACAATGACTTCAGAAATCCCAGCTGATGCTCAAGGACCTTTGGGGACATGGGTTCAACAAGCGGTCAGCCCTTCTCCAGAGTGTGCACAGAACCTGCTGAACAAAAGCTGCCTTTTGAATCTTCACAGTAGTCAGCGAGACAGACACCATTATCAGTATTTTACAGATGAAGAAACTGAGGCTGGAGATGTTAGCAACTTGCCAAATAACTTCTAACTTGAAGTGGCAGAGCATGAACTTGAACTCAGATCTAAATTTAAAATTCCAGCTAACCTCCAGGCTCTCTTCTCAACATGTTGGCTCATGAACCAAGTGCTCCATGTATTGTTCCTGATGCTTCTCTCTCTCATTTATATCTGCTCAAGAGAAATGAAAACATATGTCCACAAAAGACTTGTATTCAAACATTCCTAGTAGCATTATTTATAATAGTGAGACATGTGGACATTACCCTCCATCAAGTAACGAATGGATGAGCAGAATGTGGTATTACCACACAAAAAATGACCTGTGACCCTAGAAGGGAAGACAGTATTAATGCTACAACATGTGTCAGTTCAAATGCATTTTGCTAAGTGAAGGAAGCCAGAAAAAAAATCCTATATGATACCATTTGCATGAAATATTGAAAATAGACAAATCTATGGAGATAAAATATATAGATTAGTGGTGTCTGAGGTTTGAAGACGAGCTTGGGCTTGGGGAGATGAGAGTGCTCACGCTGACAATCATAGCTCTTTGGAGTGATGAAAACGTTCTAAAATTAGACTGTGGTTGTGGCTGTTTAACTCCGTAAGTAAACTAATAATGAGTGAATTGCACTCTTAGAAAGGTGAGTTTTATGATCTGTAAATTTATCTCTATAAAGCTTAAAAGGGAAACCTTCCCTTGAAACCTCTGGACAAGATGAACTGAAGGGTCCTGCCAGTTCTCACTGAGGTGCCCATGGACCGGTTGCTCTTTCTCCTGACTCCCTGCCTCGGGCTTTTTCTACAAAGTGAGGCCCCAGACCCTGGGCTGACCTGTTTTCTTTCTCTCACCTGATCTGAGCAAGCATTCTGCAGAGCTTAAATCTCTCAGTCCCAAGTTCTTATTCACCATCAAAGTCACGGAATCTGGGCCAATGGAAAATGCACTTTTCTCCCCAAGGAGCAGGGTCAAGAAGCAGTTGTCAGCTAGAAAATTAGAAAGGAGGTCAGGAGGGGCTAAGACATACCATCTGTCTCTTGGTTTGGGGCCGGGAAGATGCCCCTGTTCAGGTCTATGCAGGTCAGGCAGGTGAGAAATTACCGAGAACAGGTGAGAGGGCTATGCTGAGAGCAGGCGCTTTTGCAAACCTGGGGTGGTAGAGGTTACTCAGTGGTGGGGAGAGGTCATGGGCAGCCAAACGCAGGCCAGGGATGAGGCTTTAGGGGTGTGGGGGGGAGGGGGCGGGGATGAGGTAGAAGAGAGGTCAGGGCAAGATCATTAGAAGGCAAAAGAAGGAAAGTCTCCAGTTTTACTTAGATGAGGCAGTTTCACTCCCAGAAGAAATTATTTCTCCATCTCCAGCCACTCCCAGAAAGCTTTTAATTGCTGTATAACTTACAGAGAGTTGCACAAACTATCAGCCTGTGGTCCATGGATTTTCACAGCGTTCCCACAGTATCACAGTCAGTGATGGCCACCACCATAAAGTGCCATTCACTGAATAGCTTATGCAACTATGACTGGCTTCACATGGATCTGGATGCTGCCAATCTGGTTGGGTTCTGATGATGTTTCCTCTTGGCTTGTCTTCTTGCTGTGCCTTTACATGGAAGAGAGATTGAAGGTAAGCCCCAGCAGGCTCTTCGAAGGGCCCTGATCCTCTCTCCAGGACCCTACCCTTTTGACCTCATTACCTTCCAGAAGCCCTATCTCATCAAATATCAAATTGGGAATTAGGTCTTCAACAGATGTATTTGGGGAAGGCACAATTTAGTTTCTAGTATACAAGATCAAGAAATGGAATATTCTCAGCACCCTAGAAGACCTCTGTGATCCCTTCTAGTCTCTACTCATTTTCTATCCCTGCGGCCTAAACACTGGATTTCTGACACTGTTTATTCATTAATTTTGCCTGCTTTTAAAACTTTTTATAAATAGAATGAAAACATGTATGTTCTTTTCTGCCTGCCTTATTTTGTTTTCAATATGATGTTTGTGAGTTTCACCCAGGTTATTGCATGTGATTTAATCCTTTCACTCTTACCACATTCATGAGTGTTCCATTGTGTGAATACACCACGTGTCACTTATCCATTTGACTATTGTGGTTTGGTAGCTCCCAGTTTGTGGCTATTGCCCACAGAGCTGCTATGAATATTTTGCACATATTTTTGGGTGAACACAAGCATGCATTTCTGGTAGAAAAATTGCTGGGTTGTAAAGTGTAGGCCTGATCACTTTGAGTTGATGTTGCAAATATTGCCCCGTATTTGGACAAATTTGTACTCTCACTTGTGATGTGGGTGAGACAGAGTGCTGCTTCAACTCTCCCTGCAGCATTGGCATTCACTCATGTGAGTTTGTGGACTCAATTCTGACTTCTACTCCCAAATTTACATGTTGAAATCCTAACCCAGAGTGTGATGGTATTTGGAGATGGAACTTGTGACAAGCATCTGGGGTTAATGAGGTTATGATGGTGGGGGCTTGTCTGGCATGATTAATACCTTGCTTGGAAGGGATACTAAGAGCTTGCTGTGCTTCCCCCCACCATGAAAAGAAGAGTCTAGAAGGCAGACTGTCTGCCATGCAGGACGATAGCTCTCACCAGCTGGCACCTTGATCCTGGACTTGCAGCCTCCAGAACCATGAGACTTAAGTCCCTGTTTGTAAGTTCCCTGAATACCTCCCCCCAACCCTGCGCTGTCTGTGGTATTCTGCTGTGACAGCCAGAACTGATTGTCTCAACCTTGGTGTAGCATGCAACTCTCTCTGTTTGCAGAACTTCAGAGACACACAGACTACATGCCCTCAAAAAACTGAGATTTCTGAAAGGCTCTTTGGCAAGCATGAATTTCAGTCTGGGCTGGTGCTATAAGGTGGGAAATAAGTGGTACAGTGTATGAACTTTGAGCTTTCTGAGGTGGCTTTATCTTATGACCCAGGTCTGTGGGCCCCTCCTATACTGAAGACTCGCGGTAGACAGGTAAGGTGGGGCTTTAAAGTCAGCAGGCAGGATGTAGGTGAAAGGGAAAGAGCAATAGTGTTTCTGTTTTATTAAGATGCCCAAGAGGCACATTTTGCTATTACCTCATTTTAAAGACAGGAATCTCAAACTCAGAGCCTTAGCCAAAGTTGCTTAACTAGTAACTAGCAAACCCAAGACTGCCGTGAAGGCCATGCTTCTGTGTGTTCCTGCTCGGTGTCATTCTGAAGGGGGCGGTAAAGCTGCAGGAACAAACCCCCAGATCCTAGTGGTCTAGAGCAATAGACGTCTTCTCCTTCCTCACTCACATTATCGTTCATCCTGGGTGTCGCTGCTGCTTCTATCCCTGCGCCTTGAGTCCCTCGGGGCAGAGCAGCTCAGGCTCCTGCAGTGCTGCGGCAGAGTCTGGAGCTGGCCATTAAGTGCTCCAAACTAGGAGAGACATTTATCATTCCTGCTCGAGTTCACTGGCCAGAATGAGTCATGTCGTCCCAACCAATCACCAGGGACCTGGGATGTTGCCCTGTGTGGACCCAGACAGCACAGCTAATGAATGTGTGAATGAACGAGCCTAATTAGAATCCCTTCCGAATTTGGTGGCTGCTGATGGGCCCAGGAAAGAACAATACAGATTTGAAATTAGCCCAGCACTAGGACACTGGGACTCTTCAGAGCTTAATAATAGGCTTAAAAATTGTAAAAAGGCACCAGTGTTCTTTCCCTCTCCCTGTTTACAGCCCCCCATGCTTCCATGTTCTCTCTTTCACCAAATCTCCTTGCCATTTACGGTGGACGCTGGACCCACCCAACCCACACAGGCCCCATTCGGGATGATGGATGCCTGCCGGACTCTCACGGACAGACACAGAAAGAAATTTCTACTTTTGCCGTGAGCCTCAGGCAGCTATGGAGATGGCAATTTTTCATGTGAGTGTTAGCTCAGAGTCTTTTTCAGGCTCCTGAACATAACTAAGCCCAGACAGGCTCTGTGAGATGAAAAATAAAGCGTTGTTTTTATGATGCCATGAAAAGCCTTATTTTTCCTCCTAAAAAAGAAACTTATTTATTTCCATGTGTGTCTGGGTTTTCGGTAAGTGTGGAAGGATTAAGCCTTTGAAACTGTCGATTTATATCCGTGAGTAATGTGAAGTCTTTGTCTTGGTGAGGAGAGAGGCTTCCAAATTGGAAAAGAAAGGGCCAGGCCCCTTTGTTCTTTTACTCAGTAGCTCACTCAGTAGCTCACCCTTAAATATTAACTGAAGCCTCATACCACTCAAGCTTGGGGTCAGGGGTGGGGCCCAGAAGTGATGTGAGGAGTCACAGGGCTGCCTCCCAGGGTTGGGAGGGTAAGAAGGAGGATGTCATGAAGGAATGGCTTGGTGGGAGGGGAGGGGTGAGTGAGGGGGGTGTGGTCAGAATTTGCCAGGTAAGCAGCATCCTGAGTAAGTGCAAGGGTCTGTGTGCAAATTCCAGCCGTTCCAACCAATTCTTGCTATGTGGCCATCTGGAAAATGAAGAGAAAAGCTGTAACTGCCTCACTGGGGTGCTGTGAAAATGCATAAGGTGCCCAGTGCTTGGTTTGTAGAACATGCATATATGTCATGGTCTGTTACTAATGAGACATAAAAGAAATCAGGAAGAAGGCTGGGGAAAGATAAGTAAGGACCTGAATGTCAGGATGATGAGTAGAGGCTCTGACTTTGGGGGAATAGTTTTGGGGGAATAGGGAAAAGGTTTCCACCTCCTGTGAGGGGAGAAGGTCCACTGAACTCCAGGGGCTGAGAGGAGGTAGGTCAAGTGGCCAGCTGGAGAAGGTATGGCTGAAGCGATGACATCTGTAGATGGGGTCAGCACAGAAGCAGATGACATCTGCAGGACCTCAACAGATCCCATCTATCCAGTGGAAGGCAGAGAACATAGTGGGGCGTAGGATGAGATTGACAACTTTGTGGGCTCTCAAGTATAACCAGTTTGAGCCCAGTGCTCAGGAAAGAGCTATGCAGCTCTGGTAAGCTGATTAACCTGGAGAGTGGTATTACCCATCTTTCAAGGGGTGGGGTTGTGAGTGAAGTGATATATCTCTGTCCTGATGGGGTTTAGAATATATGGGAATCTCTAAGGAGATTGATGATTAAACAGGTATTGACATCAAGAGAAGTAAGGGGAAAACAGGAAAAGTTTGATGGCTTCTGGGAACATAAAGTGCTGTCAAATTCAACAAGTAAATCAGGGCAGACTGCCTGGAAGAAAAGGTCTTTATGCTGAGAGTCACAGGATGGCTAGGTTGGAAGCTGGTAGTGAGGTGAAGGGGAGCAGGGTGAGTACTACAAGTTAGGAAATAGTGTGACTGAGGGTGAGAGATGGCTCCATGAAATAGATTATGGGATTTGGCTATTGTTGGGATGTACTCATTTATTTGTTCCTTTTTTCATCCAAACTAATATAAACTGGGTGATGCTATGGGTTGAGTGTATCTCTAAGCCTTAGAGATTATTCCAGAGTGTAAGGAAGAGAAAGTCCTTGACCTCATGGGGCTTACATATTAGTCAAGGTGGTGTGTGTGTGTAGGGGGGGGCACAGACATAAATGTTGTGAAGGAAAATCAAGTAGGGTTTTGGTTAAAGGATGGAAGGGTGCAGTGAGGATATAGATATTTGCATAGTCATGGAAGGCTTCTCAGAGGAGGTGACATTTGAATGAATGAGGGAGAGAGTTGTGTGGAATCCATGGGAAATATGAAAACAGCTGACCCTCCTGGAGTTGTATTAAGCTTGAATTGACTCACTTAGTCTTCTCTAGCACTGTTGTCACCACACCCCATTTACAGAGGGCAAAACTGAGACATAGGGTTAAGCCCTACCTCAGGACTTGAATCTAGACAGCGTGGTTCCCCTGGTTACCTCTCTGACTGCCGTACCTTATTCAGAGAGTGGGACAGGAAGGGCATAGTCTAAGTGGGCTGATGGGCACTGTGGGTTGCCATCAAATGTAGATCCTCATACTGATAATTTTCTGTTACACAAAGGGAAAATCATCGGTGCTCCTTGAGCCTGGGGCTTGCTGCCCACCTCTGCTGATTCCCTCAAGGACAAAAGGGCACCAGAGACACCAGGCTCAGGTCCTGCCCTGTCCATGCAGGCTGAACAAAATGTTCCCATCAGAGGGGTGGTGACAAAGCTGAAGGGCAAAAGGAATGCCAGCTTTAGCTCTTGGTAGGAGTGATACAGTCACACACTGAAAATACGGAAAGTGGAGAAAAGTAGAAAAACTACCCACAGTCACCATGTAAATACAAGCACAATTCATATTGTGGAGTATTTCCGCTTATTTTTTTTCAGAAGGAGTGGGTGTTCTAGTCGGGTGCAGCTGGAAATAAAGAACTCCAATGGATTGGAATATGGTGATGATAATACAGTGTTATCATGTGACAACAAAATAAAGGATAAAAAGATACCTCGCTTATTTGCATATTCTCCAAACTATCAGCTTTCCCAAGCAGCTCCCAGTATAGTGCTATGCCAGCTCCCCAGGGACCTGGTTTCCCACAGGTCAGTCCTCCCTGCAGATTTGCTTACTGATTTGATCGCAACCTAAGAGTGCTATCATCTAGATCCATGGTCACCAAGCGTTTTGATGACACAACCCTCTTAGTAAAGAATCTTTTTTAGCATTATTCTCAAAATTGGCATATTTACTTATAATGCATACTACCTACCAATAGGCAGATTAAGTTTAAAAATCATATTATTAAAACATGTAGCATATACACTAAAATGTTGTAGCATATACACTAACTTCTTATTTTTAGGCAAAAATTATAAAAAAAATGTTGTGTAAGAAAATCCTCTAAGATTTTGTCCCCCTCCCCCTGCCTTGTTATTTCTTGGATTGCTCATATCACACTGATTTAATCCATTCTGCCCCTCCCCCCTCCACTTTATTCAGTTTGGGAGATAGATATGATATCATGTCTCAGGTTGAAAGAAAATGTGTTATTGAACATCAAAATTCATTGTAAGAACTTTTTTCCTCTAATGGGGTTGGCACAATATAGATCAGTGGAAAAATAAATCCTGGATCTTCCATTTAGAGGGACAGGTCAGGGAGTGAGTAGAGTGAAAATTCAGGGCTTTAGCCAGGCCCTGTGTTGGGAGGAAGCCCCAGAGAGCTCACAGCCCTAAGTGGCTTTGTCTTTGGACCCTGAGGACAAGGATCAAAGTCAGATTGTGTTAGGGTGGAATGAATGCTCTGCATAATAAAAAGTGAGGACAGGTGAGCTGAGTGGAAGATCTTGGGGGAGGAGACCCTAACTACAGAATGTAGCTGGCCTACCTGTGTGGGAGAATTCATGGGGACCACCTATGAATTAGAGCCACCCATGACTTAGTTTAAAAAATAAAATAAAATGCACATACCATAAAATTGACCATCTTAGTTATTTTTATATATGCAGTTCATTCAGCAGTGCTGAGTATATTCACACTGCTGTGCAACTAATCTCTGGAACACTTTTCATCTTGCAAAACTCCATTCTCCCTGCACTGTAATTCCCTGTTCTCCTCCCCCCAGTGCCTGGCACCCACCATTTGTCTTGAATTTGTTTTTATGAATTTGACAATTCTTAGTCTCTCATTTAAGTGGCATTCTAGAGTATTTGTCCTTTTGTGCTGTGTTATTTCACTTAGCATAATGTCTTCAAGGCACATACATGTTGTACCATGAGTTGGAATTTCCTTTCCTTTTTTATTGTATTATTTTAATTGAGGTAGCAATGGTATATAACATTACATATAATGTGGCATAGTTTCACACCTCTTCAGATGTATAGACTAGGAGATTTAACTAGTAAGGTGGTCATCTTATTCAAAAGAATATACAGATTTAATGTAATTTCTATCAAAGTTTCAATAGCATTCTTTGAAGAAATCAAATAAACATTACTGAAATTTCTACAGACACAAGAGACCACTGACAGCCAAAGCAACCCTGACCCCCCCAAAAAAAAATTAAGAAAGAAAGAAAAGAAAAATGAAGGTGTCATACTCCCAGATTTCAATTACTATAAAGCTATAGCAACTAAGATACTATGGTATTAGAATAAAACAAGCAAACTGACAAATGGAATGGAATGGAATTGAGAGTTCAGAAATGAATCCACACGTATATGGACAGTTAATTCATGACAAAGGAGTCAAGAGTACAAAATGGAGAATGTTTATTCAGCAAATGGTATTGAGCAACTGGATAATCAAATGCAAAACAATGAAACTAGACCATTATCTCATACCATATATAAAAATGAACACAAGAGTTGGTTAAGGGGGAGGGGGAGGAGCCGCACCTGGCGTAACTGCGAGCGGCCGACCCCAAAGTCCCGGGAGTGGACTAAGATTCTCTCGGGGACGGGAGTCATCTGCAGAGGGGACTCCAACCCGCCTGAAAGCAGCAGCTAGAGCGCCAGCACCTGGGGGTGGAGACCACGCGAGACAGGAGGTGGGCTCCCTACCTGCAACAGCCCGTGGCGTCTCACGGTCGTCAGGCCCCAAAGCCCAAAAGCGCCGGCACCACTACGTGGCACCGGCGCAAACTCAGAACACAAGGACATTCACTACAAAAAGCACATAAGCAGCAGTAAATACGACTATATAGGCTACAACATGCCTACTACTAGAGCGGTAGTCACCCAATACGTAGAGCAGATCCGAAAGGAAAACACAGGAAAAAGGAAGAACACAAACACTCAAGCAAGCCCTAAGAAAAATAACTCACCAC
>PVHY01023644.1:0-20695 GCA_004024945.1 Uropsilus gracilis
GGGGGGGGGGCACACCCTATCATTATGGATATGATATTCCAGTCAAGTGATATCTTTAATTGGTTTTCATGAGTTGGAGTTATGACAATATGATTCATGGTCCTTCTGGTTCTAAAATAGGTATTTATTAAAATGGGAAAAAAATTTGGACTGATAGAATGGCTACCCCCTCTCTCATTGTCTCTTGTTTAAGATTGTAGATTTTAAGGACAGATATGTTAAAATGTGAGAATGACCTTAATTATAATTTCCTTTCAGAAAGATGCAAGGGGGAGGAAGAAGTGAAATGGTTCAGGTGTGGTTCCTGGAAGGCGGGAAATCAGGGTAGATAAAGGGTATGGAAACAGAGAAGAATTCCAATATAGAGATCCAATAGAGAAAAATTCAATGGAAGAGAGATTGGAATCGGCCATTTTGTAGGGTAAAGATATGAGCCATGTAGACTTGGTCATGTGACCAAGGCCTGGGGCCTGCAGCCTTTGGCTGGCCCAGGCTGACAGCATGTGTGCTAAAGGCAGTTAAGGAATTTGCAGATTTGAACTCCGTGTTGGAGTTTGTTTTGCTGAGTTTGACTTGTGTCTGGAAAAAGCTGTGCGAAAGTCAGGCCTGAAAAGAAAGTGAACTTTGCTGGTCCGGCACCATAGAGTTCCTGCTACCTGGAGGACAAGGAGAAGACAGTGTGGAAGAAAAGGAGGAGCACGCCAAGGGAGCAGCCAAAGGAACGTGTCTTCCAGCATCTGGAGATGAACTCTGACTAGCTGATTTTGGTGAGATGATCAGGACTCGAAGATTTTCAAGCAATCTGGGGAAAGGACTTTGGACAATGCTGAAAAGGTTTTAGACAATGTTAAAGTAATCTGAGTTTTACTTACATGTTTCTTTTGTAGTAATTAGAAAATCACTTTGTTAAAAATAAATTAGTCTGCACAGATAGTCTTGCTATGACTTGGTATTTTAGTTGAGAAGGCTGGGGATGGTAGAAAGAACCCACGAGTTTAAAAGAGAGTAAATTGAGGCAAACTAGTCTTAAGTGTAAACTGTAGTTTTTAAGTTTTTTTCTTCTGAAATTTTTAGAGCTGAGAGCAGAGAGCAGCTGGCTGGCTTTTACATATCATTGGTAAAGGTGAACAGTGAAAATGCTAATGAACAGTTTGTAGCCTGCTTCCTAGAGAGAGAAGCAGGCATAGGTGTGTCTAGTTCAAGTTAAAGGCAATTGCTAATGTAACTGTAGCCTGGTTTGTAGAGAGAAGCAGGCAGACAGATGTGTTCAAGTTAAAGTCAAAAAGTCTTTTCTCTTTTACCGATTTCAGAACCACTTATAATCCAGACAGTAAAAGCCTAATAAGGAAGTTTCAACTGTTTCACATAAAATTTCAAGTAAAAATATTTTTATCACTTACTTAAAATATAAAATTCATTTCCTTGGTTGAATAATTTTTGGTTTGGTTTTGCAGAGTCCCTGAAGCTGGAAAAGCATTTGATATAATGGAACAACTTTAATTTTGGTGTCTAAGGAAAATGATTTCAAAAAGAGTTGTTTACTTGACAACCTCATTGGATTTTGTACAATACAATATTTAAGAAAAAGTTCAGTTAGTCAAAGTTTTGGAAATTTTCTTGATGTCATTGTCTAAATTATCTTATTTAAATTAGTTCTGGATAATCCAACAAAATAGATAAATTTGGAATCACCTTAAATCTTACCCCAGTAAGTTTATTTATTCTCAACTATCATACACACATTCTAGACGATTAGCTAATGGCAGGCTGGAAGTGAACTAAGAACTCTTGGACATTGAGTGCAATCTATGTTTAGACCTGAAAAATGACTTGAAAATTGTATCACTCTTTGTATAGTCACTCTAGTAAAAAAAGATAGAGTGGGAAATTCTACCTTTTAATTAAAATTTTGGGAAAGAAAATGTTCTTAAAGATTAAGAAATCATAAATTATAATCTAATATATTAGATATTTACTGATGACTAATTTCATACACTATAAAAATGATCAAATACATAAAATAAATTCTGAGCTAGGACCAAAAGATATTATAGAAGTGGAGGTATATGAAACATTCCATGGAGTAAAACTTCAATTCCAGAAGAAAATTTTTTTTTCCTACTTGACTATGTCTAATTGACTTCATTAAAAGGTATTTGTGGTTTTGGTGAAATTACAACAATGCTTTCTATTTTCCATGTTACTGAATCATAAAATGTGTCAAATAATTTGTAATAAGGTCTGTGACTTAAAATGAATGAAAATTACTAAGATGAAGCCAACTAATTAAACATGGCATTTCAATAAAATATTTCCATGGCTAGCTTAATAACAGAGCTATTTGATAAAAACATCATTAGAAAGTCTTGATGTTAGTGAATGTAATTGCACTAGTTTTATAAAACCAGTGTCTCCTAGAAGCAATATAACTGCTGTTAAGAGCAGTTTTCCACACCAGTCACCCAATGGCTGTCAATATCACTGGGGGAGATTGCCACATTTCCTATGGAAATCATGATTCAGACATGATATCAGTAGGAATCAATGGCATCATTCATTTGAAAGTCATAGATTTATGCAGGAAAATAAAGTAATGCTTCCTAGAAAGAAATAAATGATTGGAAGTTACTAAAGCAATTATAACACTTGACTGATATTTTTACAATTTTGTTTAATTAGGAATAAAAAGAGAGATCTTCCCCCCCCCCCAAAAAAAAAAGCTGTACATAGGTTTTTCTCAAAGTCACATACAATATCCAGGTTCTAGTTCCAGTTTCATTATTGTATCCATGTGACCTTGGGGAAGTTTTTAACATCACTGAGATTTCATTTCTTCATTCAAAACAGAGCAAACCTGAGAACCATGCTTGACACAGTGGGCCATGCTCTTATGACTACATAACACCACTCAAAAGCAGACACATGGTGCGAAACTGAGACAGGGTTTAAGTATGTATACAAACACACAGAGAGAGAAGGAAAGAAAGAGAAAATGTACAGGCTGGCACTTAGCCAGATGCATCTGTCCACCCCCACATACTGAGCAGAAACCAATATCCAAGGCACTGCTTGTGGCAAGCAGCGGCTTCTCCAAGAACCCTCCTCCAGTGGTTTAACTGCCAAAAGCCCCATCTCTGACCCTTTTCCCCCAGACACCGGGATCAGGGAGTGGAGTCTGAGAAGGCTACTATTTTCTTTTTTACTAAGGACATGGCTGACTCAGAATGGTTCCTCACTGTTCCTTTAACAATCTGCGAAATGAAAATTATGTTATTTTTCCTTCGTATCCACCATATTATAAGGATTGGGTAAGATAGATACTAAGATAGACTTAAAATATTAAATTCAAAACAAAAAGTAAAGTATTAAAAATAATGGCATATATAATGAAATCTATGTGGTTTATGATAGTACCAAAAAGTAACATAAAAATATCTTAAGCAGTCACAGGTTTGAGGCAAGTAGTTTATTTTAAAAAACACTCTGATTAACTGAATTCATCAAACACAAAGGGACAGGTCTCTCAAGCACCAGGAGAGACAGTATTTCTCTTGGTGCTAGGGTGTCACAAAGTACTAGAGTCCTCAGTCAGGCATGGTATGTTGTTAGCAGCCAGGGCCTGAGCCAAGCCTTCTGTGTTCATATCCTACCTGCCTTGAACCCCCTGGAGATTGTCACAGCACCCTGGAAGGGGTGGGAGCATAAGTCCAGCCACCTGATGGGGCTGTTACTTTCTCCTGCAGCTCCAATGAAAGGGAAGAAGCCCATGCACATCACCCCCTCTTGAAGGCTGCTGATGGACACCCAGCTCAGCCCCCCTCCCAGCAGCCCCTGTCTCAGAGGCACATCCAGGGCTGTGCAGACTTGGGCTGTGCCAAATATCAGTGTCAGGGGTGGAATTTGGGCTCTGTTCCTTAACAGGAAGCTCCAACAATTCCTCACTTTGAATTTTTGTCACCTCTTCCATGGTGATGAAAGTCAGGTATCCACAGGCCAGAGCACAGCCTCAGAAGACCATTTCCTCTGGTCTCAGGATGAACCAGAGTTTGGAAAGGTAGGAATGAAGGGAGTATGCACTGGGGTTCCATATATGTCTAGGGGAAACAGGTTGGTACACAGCTACCATCATGGACTCAAATGTGTTCTAAAACTCCATACTTCCAAGATCTGATGGAGGCCGGAGCGTAGAGCAGTGGTGAGTCATAGCCCTTGTCTCAGAGCCCTTAACAGTGTGTGAGCCCCAGAGAAGCTCCCGCCCAGCAGAGACACGTGCTATCTTGGTTCAGCTGAAACAGAGGACAGGGATGAAGTACATGACTGCATAGTTGCTGCCCAAAGTAGGCAGTAAAGCAGATCTGAGCCAGCCGTGGCCCCAGTGACCTGCAGCCCCACACAGAGCCACCAGCCAGGAAAGCAAGAAACGAGTCCAGGAACAATTCTATCTTGGGGTTGAATGGGATCAGCAAGAGCAGAGGAAACCCACAGATTCAGGTCTGGTCTCTGTTGTCTTGGCTGTGAATTTCTGCAGCATATCACGTCTCTCTGCAAAGCATCCCGTCCTGTTTATCAGGTGACACAAATAGCTGCTCCCCTACTCTATAATAATTTGTGTAGTTACCAAATGGAAACTGCCCACATGCCTCACAGCCCAGCTGGCCCCAGTGGCATCCATGCACCAGCCACAGAAACATTCGATGGGAGCAGACCGACACAGAGCCCGAAAGCCAGAGGAGACAGAAGGAAGACCAGTCTGCAGGCCACAGTCCACTCCCCAGGCTGACAAGATACTTCTGCTTTCATTTTCTGAGCTGCCGCATGCAATGCAATGCAGGAGTCAGGACTGTGAAGTCCAGGGGGTTTTACACCGGGCCACAGGGATGGAGTCAGAACCACCTGACCTGCCAGGAGAGTTCCTCCATAGTCTACTGGGTCTCAGCTGTTTGCTGGCAGCACCCTGCCAGCACCTTGGGATCATGCTGGGTGTCAGGGAGAGCAGGGATGGGAAATTACCACCAGACAGTCCCACAGGCCATCTATGGGCCACTGTCCTTTGCATTCAGAACCTAAGTACAGGGGCTTGGCAGGTGGCATTCAATTTCCTTGTCTCTCCATCCAGCCCTTATTATTTCGGTCACATTCAAAACACTTGTACTTTTTTGAGTACATTTAATGTTACAAAATGCTTCCATGGTTTGAAGATAATTGTATTTGACTTTCAGATGATATAGTCAAGATAACATTATCATAATTCTGAAAGAAATTCTAGAATCTGAAATTGAAGTCCTTTTCCTGAAGTGTTGGCAGTGCCAGCTCAGGACACGTGGTTCCCCGGCCATCCCCTCAAGACCCATAAGACAGCAGATGCTGTTTTAATTGAGCCCTGGCAGCAAAGAAGCAGCCTTGAAGATGGGAAATGGGGATTAAAAAAAAAAGCAAGTACAAAGGGGAGTAAGTAGCCATGCTCCAGATTCCATAGCCCAGCATCTTTGCTATAAGAAAGGTAAGGCGCTAAGGGGGCATCTCCAGGTAGAACCATTCCAAAAGCTGAAAACTGACACTGAGCCTTGGAATGGAGGGTAGCATCAGCCAATCACAGGGAGACTGGTGGGTTTTGGGAATAATTAGGAGAAAAGGATATAAAATCCTTGAGGCACAACTCCATTTGGAGTTTCCTTGCTCCACCCTGGCCCACAACGTTATGTTCCTCTCCTTTTCTCTGTTACAACCTTCTTCTCATATGTATTCTTCTAAATAAATTTGTTTCATTCCGCTTGCTTGCTGAGTTGTTGACGTTCCTTTCATGTCTTTGTCAGACAAAAACCTGGTAAAAACACAGCAACACAATGAATGGAGAAGTGAAATGAGGATGACTCTGGCAGACAACAGATGGATTTGGAAAGGCGGCACAGCTTGCACTAAGGAGAAGGAAAGCTGCAACAGAAATCCAGCATAATTCCTCCCAAATATCTGACCATTTAACTTTCTAGTATTTCCTGAAAAGAGAATATTCAGGCATTTACTGTAATTCTGATACAAACACACTCATTTTCTCCTTTTGCATAGGAAGCAGACAAATTGTTAAAATTTGTTCAAGGAATGCTTTACCTGGAACTGGGTGATAGAAACAAAAGATTCATTAACTTAGTCTCTACTTTTGTGTATGTTTAAAAGTGTCTATAATGAAAGGGATTTTCACCAATTTTTTGATAGTATTTCCTCTCTGCCAGGCACAGTGATCGAAGTGAGTACTTTATAACACCTCTGATGGTGTTTCTGCCACCCAGGAAGGTGGGCCTTGAAAGTTTCTGGACAGACAGATAAGCACCTTCAGGTTTAACTTCCACTTAAGGAGCCCAGGGGACACATGGATCTGCTTACAAGTCAGGGTGAAGGCCGTCTTTGGGGGCCTCTCCTCTGAGAACATCTGTCTCTGTCCTCTCCTTTGAGGGCTGTGTGCCCCACAGCTCCCAACCCGACCCTGCCACCTGCCAATGGCAATGGTGGCACAGCTGACCTCAGCTCATCCTGAAAACGGAAAAGCAAGCACAGAGTCCACATCACCCACTCTGCCCTGTGCAAAGGGCATTCTTTTCCCCTTGGTTTCCCCACATATTTCTAGCATCCCTAGAACAAAGGTTGGGCAGGGTGGGGCACCTCAGCTGTCCCACTAACCACCTGTTGCAGCATTCCTTGGGCCTGCTGCTGCCTGCCAGGCCAGTCTGGAAGGCAGATGGTCAGATAAAAATAGTCAGGGAGCCCTTAACACACCACTCTTTCAGTTGTTCTATTGAGTGGAAGCCAGATGAGGGGGCGGAGAGACTTGGTTCCGGTCAGGGGCTTGAGGCTGGAGGCCAGCTGTTCGCATTCAGGGTACATGAACCCTGGTTCTTATCCAACATGGCGGCACAGGAAGGGCAGGTCAGGCTCATTCAGCAAGGAAAGCCCCGTGACCCCACCCTGGAGTGAGCATGGAATACATAGTTCTATTTCATGTTGTTTTGCAACCTTCCCAATCTGGGTAGGTTCACTGTCAGTTCTAGCAGCTAAAGAAGAATGTCAGCGCCCTGGGCATCATCTTCACAGGACTTTTAATAATGAACAGGGGGAAAATAACCTGTAAAGAGAAAGTCACCTGAGTCTCAAGTTCCTTAGAACTTCTCCTCCCCCAGGGTGATGCTGCCCTTTTATTGCCCACACCTAGGCCCAGGTATGTCCATCGCACATGTGCACCCCCATTGGGCCCAGGTGTGTGCACATGGGGTGGTCTCAACACCACAGATGCTGGTCATAGGGCCTAATGGCAGAAGACGTGAAAAACCCTGATAACTTGCTTACCCTACACATGTGTTTCCAATAATCAGTTCATTGTGGCCTAACAGCTCGGTGCTCGGTGCCAGCATAAACAAGCACAGAGCCCTGGGACCGGCTTCTTGCTTAAGAAGCCAGAGTCTAGGTCACAGGGAGTTACAGTCAGCATAGCTGCTCTTAAGCAAGATAAATGCTTTCTAGATATCTGCTGTAGAACATTGTACCTGAGACGACAGCAGTGTTTGCTATGTTTTTGTTCCTGTACCAACACACTTAGATAGGGGAGCAAGAAGAGGAGGAGAAAAGCAGCAACTAGAGTTTCACTGAGTGGGTTCAGTCTCCCTCAGACCCAGATTTCCCCTCTGTAAAAGAGAGGGCTCCTTGTTGATGGGGTACCCCGCTCCCTCGCTGAAGCACCCTCATAATCCCAGATTTTATTTTGCTTCGATTGAGTGAGCTACAGAGCCTATGTTTGGGAGTGAGCCACAAATGTGATTTAGTTGGGAAGGGCTGAGGAATTGAGGGGGGAGCTGCTAGGACGAGTGCAGAGAGATGTTTTCTGAGCTACTGGCCAACTAAGAGTGAGGGAGTGTCTGCCACAAAATTCCTGTGAACAGCTGAGACAGCTGGGGATGGCTGCCAGCCTGGCTGAGGTAAATGCTCCAAATAGCCATAGTTTCACTGTGGAAGAAAAAACAATAAGAATTTCACATGATTTTGATGGCAGTTTGCAGTTTTCAGACATTTTAAAATACATTATCTCAGTTGCTTTTCCAGAAAAATGTTAGGCAAAGAATATTTGGCACTACCCTGTTTCCTACCTCACCTGTACAACCTCACACTCCAACCCCAAACTCTCATCCCCCCTCTCCCCCAGATTCAAAGAAGTAGAGGGCTTGTCAAAGGGAAGGCAGGATTTTCCTATAACCTGCCTTCCCCTTGCTCAGGGACCTTCAGTACCAAGGCTATTGAAGAGGAAGCTAGGAAATGGGTATAGCAGTCAATCAGTCAGTCAGAACAGGGTGCCTCAAACCCTTAAGTCCACTTATCGGTCTGAGAAATGCTTGGTTGTCCTTTCTGCCCTGCCCCTACTAGGTCTATTTATTAGCCTGATTGGAGAGTTCAGAACACCAACATAGTGACACAAAGTCGGAGCAACTGACCAAGGCTGCTTTGGAGAAGGTAGGCCAGACAATGCAGACAAACTCAATGGGATTCCATTGCCTAGGAGATCCCCAAATTCAGTGGACCTCAGTAGCTTAGAAACCCCCATGTATACAGTCAGCCAGCAAGAGATACAATGTGGAGACACCCAATAGCCAACACCACCTCTGTCACCTATATAAGCACCTGCTTCTGGCCACCCACTCAGGACCCATCTCTGCTCAAGAGCTTGCCTGTTCTTCCTCTTAATCTCTATCAACAAATCTCTTGCTTTTCTGTGACTTTGGTTTTAACATTGAATTCTTTCCTCACCAAAGGCAAGAACCAAGAAAGAGGTGGCCTGGGGTGCTCAGACTCTGGGCCTGCTCCAAAAACCCCTATTCACTGTGATGATAGAAAACTCCATTCCAAGGAGATTGGGATGAAGAAAACACCTCAGTTCCTAATTAGACCAGCCAAGAATAACTAGAAAAGGAATTCAGGCAAATAACTTGTGATCATAATCCACTTTAGACTGTTCTGATTCTATTTTTAAATCTGTGTGAATTTATACTTAACTCCAAGAAAACCCTGGCAAAACCCTATCTTTTAAGGAAGGCATCATTTTATATATATATATATTTTTTTTTTTTTTAATTTCCCATTATAGTATTCTGGGTCTACCTTTGAGACAAAGGAAGATCCTTTAGCACTGCACATTTTCTGTCATTCTAGTTTCTTCATTCACAACCATTTTCTAACTATATTTGCATATTAAATAATATGATAAACATTATGAACAACATACAAGAAGTCTTGTCTCTAACCTTAGGAATTTGCAGTGTTTCCAGGTGGTAAGATGACCAAATGTGGAACTACTGGACAAGGTGATCACAGTGAGCTAGTGATGATGTAGGGGTTGCAGATACACAGGAGCACTCCACACAAATCTGCTGGGAGATGGCAGGTCTGCTTGGAATTCAGGGCCAGAAATCGATCATTTCAGAAGGTGGGATGATACAGATTAACTTCATGTATCCAACCCACAAGGTAAGTGGCCCAACGCCAACACTCCCACTTAGTGCTTTTAGTTGTGAAAGTGCAGCATATCTTTAAATACCTGTCCTGCCGTGGTTTCACTGTGTAACAGCTCAGTGGTGTTGGGAAGGGCTAGCGTAAAGATGAACATGTCCAAAATTTCTGGAGATGTTGGAGCATGGTGTGGCAAAGGTACAAGTGTGAGGAAGAAGAGTGGGAAGTAGACTGACAGTCTCTTAATGGGGGAACAAAAAAGTGAAGACCAAGATAACTAATCAGTGGACATATGAGACTTTGGGTCTTTAAAATTGTTATCACAAATAAAGTTCCACATCATGTATGCAAATCCTCATTGGATGCATCATTAACAAGGATGCTGGTCTAAGAAGACAAATCTTGAGATGTTTTCAGGACATCTTTACCGAGGTTTTGTGCAAGCTCTGCCCTGCTGAGAGGCATGAGGTTCACCTAACCCCAAGACTGACCTGCATCTGCTCTCAACTTAGAAGGAACATAGGAGATGCTCAAATTGTATCCTACAATGGATCCAGAGTGGACAGAACTGAGGAGACCCTGACCTTGGTGTTTTCATGGCTTAGACCTCCTTGTGAGTAGGCTCACCAGGTGAGAAGGAGTGCCCCAGGGAAGAAAAGCATGGCTCTGCACCATGGACGATGCCTCTGGGAATGCATGGCCCAGTTCTCCAGTATTTCTCATCCTCCCTTGCATGGTGGTTGCCTGCCTCGCCTGTATCTATCTCTTCTCCTGTGCTCTTTTCTCTTCCGTGACTAACATTTGAGAATGTTAGAATTTAACATCTCTTTGTTATATAAACTAGGTAAATATTTTATTTCAAATAAAAGGTGATTAAAGCAGCTGGATGCAGTGGCGGATGCCTGTAATCCCAGCTACCTGGGAGGCTGAGGCTAGGGATCGCTTGAGTCCACGGGATCAGGACTACCCCAGGCAACATAGTGAGACCTAGTCTCAAAAAAAAAAAAAAAAAGATAAAGGTGATTAAGTACATACTTCTCTCCCACACACATACACAAACTACCTTTCAAATCACGTAACTGATGTTGGGCAAAACTGAGGGCTCCCTCAGAGAGCCTGTTAAAGGGGAAAAGCCCTTCTTGCACATTATAGGGGTTTTGACACCCTTGTGCATAAAAAGAGGATGCATACTCTTAGTAAATTAAAAACCTCTTAGATTTTTAATTGATGTGATATTCAAATAGAGTGAGAGGGTTTCAAATAGCAGAGTCCCAGTGAGACTATGAAGTCACCCTTATAGACAAACAACCAACTGAGCAGCAGCAAGGCCAGAGCTGCAAAGGAGAACAAGTTCGAAGCAACAGTTGGCACAGACCCACAAGCAAGGAGTTAGGCAGGTCCCAGAAAGCTGGGCACACAAGCTGTATCCACCAGGGGATCAAGATAATGACTGCCATCACTCTGAAGAGCCTGCCCTCCAAAGGCACCAAAGCCATAAAGACCAAGAAAGAGGTACAACCTTCCTACATGTCTCTCCTTTCTCTATGTTCCACACCAATGTATACCCTCCTGGCTCCTTCCTCCTTTCTAGCACCTCACATTCTGGAAGTCCAGTTCATAGCAGGCTGGGAGTTACAACTAATTATAATCCAAGGCATCTGAAATGTTGGAATGGAAGTAGGGTTGGGCATATGTTCCTGTGGCCACAAGAATGCTCTTTTCCTGTCACAGTTACACACTCTAACAATCACTAAGCTCAACTTCTATTTCACTTTTGTAAAATATTTTTAACCTTATTTTTTTTTTATAGCTTAATAACCTTAGAACACAAGGTTGTGGCCGGGCATGGTGCATGCCTGTAGGTGGCAACCTAGGAAGCCACAGCCGGGGCCAGGGATCGCGGTTCGAGTCCCGCCGGGGCATGTAGCGAGACCTAGTCCCAAAATAATAGCTGGGGTGGTGGCATGCTCCTGTAATCCCAGCTACCTGGGAAGCTGAGGCTGGGGATTGCTTGAGTCTGTGGTACCCCAAGCAATGTGAAACTGCAGTTCCACTGGCAAAAATAGCAAAACCTAGTCTCAAAAAAAAAAAAAGAAGACAAGGTTGTCTCCTACAACTAGAGGACTGAGAGGTCCACACACATGTAAAGACAGTGAAGAACATGTTGAGTGTCTGCCATGAGCTATCTACCAAAGGAAGAGACTCCTTCATGACCCAAAGCATAAACTGTCCAACAGCCCTATAAATTGGCAGTCAATCCCCATTCCCTGATTCCCCATATTGGAAAGCTGAAATTAAATTCACTATGTTTGACTTCCATGAAACACTTGTTCCAGTCACCTCTCTCTATTAGCAAGGTAGCTACATGTTTGAATCTCTCAAGAGCTCAGGGGAGAAGGTGGGGTGTGTGTGTCTCCTTCCTCACTAAGTAAGCTTCATCTTTATTGTGGGAAGTTCTCTACTGCACCAATTCCCTCTCTGAAAAGAAGAATAACAACATGTATCTTAAACCATTTAATCATACCATTTTACTCATAATTCTATACCTAGGAACCCTTCAACGCTAGCTCAAAAAATATTTTTGTATAAAGATACTTGATAAGTAGTGTTGATGATAGTGGATAATAGGAAACAATTCAAATGTCCAAACATATGGGAATAATTAGAAGATACTATAAAATGTTCTGCAGTCATAAAATTCATTTTTTATGAAGCACTAATACTAAATTATGTCACAAGATTCATTGTTTTAAAGCATGCCTGCAACATGAACCTGTTAATTGAAAAATAATATCTTAAGCATACTTAGACAAACAATTTACCAGATAATCAAAGTGAGGATTCAAATTTGGGAAGTAGTCCAAAAGATCTTACCCTGAAAGAACTGCTCCAAATGTGTGTGTTTGATTTTAGTTTATATAGCCATAGTGCATAATTGATGTTAAGAGTGTAATTATTCTTGATAGGAAGTGTTTTCCATAAATTATCCTGGTCTAAAGACATGATATGTTAGAGGAAGTCAATGCAAGATCCATTCTCCCCCTAATCTAAAGAATATCCTGCAAAGATATGAAGGTTGGGTGTTAGATCTTTTAAAGTTTTAAAGGTAAATCTGAAAAGTCAAATCTCTGAAGGTGGTGTTTTTGCTTGTCGGACCAGGGTAGGGCTCCCCAGAACATGCTAAATTATATTTGCATGCCTATTTAAGCTGAAGAAAATTGGTTAGAGAGTAAAAAACTAACAGGAAATACTTCAAATATTATTGATTAATTGATGATATTTGGGGCATTGAATTACCATCTTTTGATATTTTTTGGTCTTACCCAATTTTTGTGAAATTTGTCCACTATACCTCTACCCTCTTTTTTTTTTTTTAACTCAGTGGTAATTGTTTAATGAGAGCATCATTCAAATTATGTCACATATTTTTTATTTTTATTTTTTATTATATATATTATTATATATAATTATATATATTTATTATATATTAGTATAATAAATATATATTATTATATATATTATATATATAAAATACATCATTGTGTACCCCAAGGCTTTCCCATTTCCTTAACACCCATTAACTATCTTAACCTTTTGTGCCCTCCGCCTCCCCTGTTTTCTTCCTCCTCCCTCTCTCTCACTCTATAGTTTGGTTCTGTTGGTTTTTTCTAATTTTTCTTATTTGTTTGTTTGTTTTTTGCAATATCCTTCATATAAATGAGGCCATCCCATATTTCTCCTTTTCTTTCTGGCTTATTTCTGCTAATATGAAACCTAGCTCCATTCATGTTGCTGCAAATGACATATGTTTGTGTTCTTTGATTGATGCGTAATATTCCATCTACCCTCTTCTTAAAGTTATGTATTTGCATACATAAACTTATCTGTTTTAAAAAAGAACATAGTACATAATATAAAATGCACCTTTTAAACCACTTTTAGGTATATAGTTCACTGCTGTTCAGTATATTCATATTGTTGTACATTAATCTCTAACACTTTTCATCTTGCAGAATTCATCTAAAATTTTTCAGTTTTCTTAATTGATTTCTAATTGATACAATATTAGTTCCAGGTATACAGCTGAATATTTGTATATATTCAGTCACCACATAAGTCTAGTTAACACCTGTCACTAGACATAGTATTAACTGTTACTTCTTTTATTTTGAGACTAGGTCTCTCTATGTTGCCCAGGAAACCACAAACTCTCATTACCGGGGGTACCCCAGACTCAGGCAATCCCCAGCCTCAGCCTCTCAGGTAGCTGGGATTACAGGTGTGCACCACCACGCCCAGCTATTTTTTGAGACTAGGTCTCACTATGTTGCCCACGGACTCAGGCAATTCCCAGTCTCAGCCTCCCATCGTAGGCTGGGATTAAAGCCACATGCCAGCTTTCAACTATTACTTTTTAACGGGAAAATAATATAAAGATTATTTCTAAAAATGTAAAATGCCTGAGGCTAATCCTGAAAGTTGCCCTTTTACAGCTGGTTTAAAAAATCCTGTACTGACAGTAAACTTGGCCTGCCCAGTGACTTCTAAAACACATAGTCAGAATCTACAAGAAACCAAAATGAACAGAACCTGTGAATAAATGATTTCCTGGTTGATGGTGACCATCGTGGGAAGTCAAGAGTGATAGCAGTGTGCTTTCTTGGTTTTCCCCAAAGCTTCCATCTTGCTGCTGCTGGAGAAGTACAAAATCCCTGGGGAGAAGCTCTAAAACAGCAAAATAATCAGACAAAAAAACTCGCAACACAGGGGCGAAGGCACACAGAACACTGGGATGACCCCTCCACAGGTGAGCCTGAGTGGGGGATCTGGGTGGGGGTCATAGCCTCTCTCCACCAGCAGATAACTGCATGGCTCAGTTGTCTATATCCCCAGAGGGTCACAGCATGGTGCAGTCATGCCCCCATGCCAGTGGAGGTTGAGGCAGCATCTGTATGGCCATCCAGCCTGTCCCCACCCTGAGAGGTGTGGTGTATGTGGGCCACGACTGGGGGGGTGGTAGGATTGTTTTTGGGGGGGTAGTTGTGTTGTGGGGGCGGTGTAGATGCCCCCTCTAGTCTACTCTCACTCTAGTTAGTCCTCAGGAGGGAAAAGAAGAACACAAATAATACAAACATTTTCTTAGAATGGGTGAGGGATCAGGTAAACATCTAACCCACACATCAGAGAAGGATGCAAGAGATGGAACATGGGGAGAACTGGTGCATGCAGGACTGGTAAAACTGCTATATGGACAAGCTGTCATGGCTTCACACCTACGTGCCCACTGGGAATGGATAAGCCAAACTCCCATTTTCAAGACGCCATCTAAGAGAGCAAGGTGCCCCTTACTATACCATGGGAGAGGAAGGCCAGAGTCAGGATATCAACCTTCCCACAAAACAGCAAAGGAAGGGAGAGGAGATGATCTCCAATGACTATTCACACATGCTTGTAGGGAGAAATTCCATCACTGACAATGACTGGGGCAAGCCCCCTAAACCAGACCCCAGAACTGTAAGGCGAAGAATCAGCAAAACAACAGAGAACAGGGAGGAAAGACAACCAACAACGGTAAAACATTGATAGACTGCAAATAAGCACAGACTGGCTACCCAAAGCAAGGAGAAGACTGAAACTTACCAGCACAGTATGCCATGTCTCAAGAATACAATTCCTCACCCAGAGAAAGCACACTGCCATAGGAAAGAGACTAATTGACTTAACAAATAACAAAGAGAGAGGATTCTGAGAGGGGGAATCAGAGGGAGGGTGTGGCATCCTAATAACTATTTACCAATGTTAAATTAAAAAAAAAAAAAACCTGCAACATATATCACTTTGAGATCTCATGGAAATATGTCACCACAGGAAGAAACAATACTCCAGAACCCAACGCCATGATATGAAAGAAAGATGACCTCTTCCTATCAGAATATTCAAAATTACTAAGATTAAATTCAAAGATGTGGAAGTGAATTCAGGGGGGAAATGAATGGCTTGATAAATACAGTTACTGGAGAGAAACTAGAAATTGAACAGCTAAACAAGAAAATAAGGGAGTATCAGAATACAAAGAGATCAATAAGAGAAAATTAAAAATTGACCAGAAATTTCTCAGTAGAGGAGATTTTAAAATTCTGCTGAAAACTCCAAAAGCAGACTAGACCAAATGGAAAGCTGCATTAATGACCTTGCAGAGGACAATACATTAAAAAAAAAAAAACTCAGGTGGAGAAAAGAGAGAACCACAAGTAGAAAAAAATGAAAAAACACTCCAAGACCTATTAGAAAAGGAAACATGGAAACACAAGGACAATGGGTCCCCCAAAATTCAAGAGCTCAAAACCAGGAAGAAAGAGAAAGAAACAGAGAATTTATTCAAGTAAATAATAGAGAAAAACTTCCTAAACCTAGAGAAGGAATATACAAGTTCATGAAGCTAAAAGAATACCTGGTTATCTAAATGTAATGAGATCCACATCAAAATACATTGGAAGGAAACGATCAAGAGTTCAGAAAAAGAAAAAATATTGAGGATAACTAGGGAGCAAAAGCAGATAACTTATAAAGGAAATCCCATTAATTTGACATCAGACTTCTCTGAGTGAGACTTATTGGTATGGAAACAATGGAATGATGCATTCAAAATACTCAATGATAAACATTGCCAGCTGAGAAAACTATATTCTGAAAGAATCTCCTTCCAATATAGGGGGAAAATAAAGGTCTTCTCAGAGTGAGCTGAGGGTGTTGATCAACACCAGACCTCCCCTACAATACAGAAAGGGCCTCTCTTATCTAAATCAAAAAGAAGAAAATTCCCCAAATAGATGAAAAAAAGAATTAGATGGAATTAGAAAATTAGAACAAGATGACAATAGCAAACCCTCATATGTAAATATAATAACTGAATGCATCAATCAAACAGGATGGAGTGGCTATTTGGATTAAAAAAAAAAAAAACACCAATTTTCTGTTGTCTCCTGAGACTTACCTGAATGCGAAAAAGGAACAGATTCAAACATAAAGCTTGAAAACAATCATACAAGCAAGTGGGAGAACAAAAGGGAAGCATAGTCATACTTATATAAGATAAAATAGCTTTCCAGCTAAATATCATAACAAAAGACATAAGTGGACATTATATAACAATTAGGAGATCAATAGCTCAAGAAGATAAAATACTCATTTACATGTATCTACTAAAGAAAGGAGCATCAAAATGCATAAGACAACTATGATGAAATCTGAAATCAAACATTGACAGCAGCATAGTAGTGTTTAGGGACTTCAATAATGAGCAGATCAACTGGAATAAATAAGTGAATAGTAAACTTATATGGGGTGTTAGGTCACATGGGCTTAGTAGATATTTATATGGCACTGCACCCCAATGAAGCTGAGTACACATTCTACTCAAGTGCTCATGGAACATTCTCCAGGAACAAAAAAAAAAATCATGAAGACTGATACCATTTTAACTATATTCTGACCACAATGGTGTCAAAGTAGAAATGAAGCACCAGAAAAACTCTCTAATATATGAAGGTTGAACAACCTATTACTAAAAAACATTGGATGAGATCAAAGAAGAAAATTTCAAAATACCTGGAAATGAAGGAAAAATAAAGATACAGCCTATCAGACCCTCTGGGACACATAGAAAGCAATAGTAAGAGTAAAGTAACATAATATAGGTCCACATCTAGAAACAAGAAAAAGTTCAAATAAACAACCTTACCTCTCACCTCAAGATATTAGATATTAGAAAAAACCTAAAAACCAATAGAAATGAAATGGATGCAAAGGATAGTTAGACACCCCATGAAGCCAGAGTCAGCAAGACTGAGAATTCTAAGAAGGCTATGAGTACTGATGAAAGACCCATCAGGACATAAAACTTCAAATGCCACTATCAGACTAAAAGACACCAGGAATTTCCCCTTTAAAATCTGAAGAGGTGACAGATATTAACTTGAGACAAAGGAAATCTTCACGTTGCGGCAACACCTGGTCTACATGCTCACAGACAAAGTTGCACAAAGGGAACTCCACCCACCTGGGAATCTGCCCAATCATAATTAAGAACTGGGGGGGGGTCATTAATAATCATAAGAGATGTTTTAAAAGCATGTAATACATTTGACCCATTTGGTAGTCTATCCCTGTACTCCTTCTGAGCCTGACCAACTCAGGTTGTCCTTCTATTCTATCTCCTTTATTTCTGATCTTTCATATCCCTTTTCTTAAATGAACTTGCCTCTATCACCCACTTGTCCATGTACCTGCCTGTGTACCTTTGGAGTACTTAGTAAGTCTTCAAGTGACAAGAACCTAGTAAGGATAATTGTGGGTAACCCTGCATCATCTTGCACCATTTTCCTGTTTCAAGAGAAAATAATAAAAATTAAAACAAAAGTAAACAAAACGGAAATTTGAAAAAGACAGTTCAAAGAATCAATGAAACCAAAAGCTGGTTATTTGAAAAGTAAACAAAAAAGAAAAACTTCTAGCTAGATTTACTAGGGGGAAAAATGGATGAAAAAAATCAAGTGAATAGAATGAGAAATGAAAGAGAAGAAATTGCAATAGACATTTCATAAATACAGAGAATTCTAAGAGATTACTATACATATCTGTACAAGCACAAATTTAAAAAACTTAGATGAGATGCAGAACTTCTAAGAAATCTACAACCCTCCAAGATTGAATTACAAAGAAATAGATACCCTGAATAGACCAATCACAAGCAGCAATATTGAAGCAGTAATTGAAAGTCTCACACACACAAAAAAGTATCCAGACTCAGATGATTTCACTAGTGAATTCTACCAACTCTTCAAAGATGAACTAATAATCCTGTTCAAACTCTTAAGAGAAAGAAAAATTCCAACCACATTTTATGAGATGAGGCCATCACTCTGATACCAAAACCTGACAAAGGCCAAAAAAGAAAAAAAGAAAGAAATTACCTATCAATATCCCTGGTGACCATAGATACAAACCTCAGCAAAATTTTAGCAAACTGTGTTTAACAATACAGTACAAGGATTGCAAATCATGACCAAGTGGACTTATTCCAGACATGTCAACATCCAGAATCAATCAATATAATCACCAACACAACACAAAGAAAGGTAAAAGCCATATGATTATATCAATAAATGCAAGAAATTATTTTATAAGAACTAAGAATCACTTATGATAAAAACCCTTAAAAAACTGGGAATGCATCAACATAATAAAGGCCACCTAAGACAAACACACAGTCAAATCATGCTCAATGGTTAAAATCTAAACAAATTTTCACAGATCTCTTACATAACAGGGATGTTCAGTTTCACTACTATTATTTAACATAGTATTGAAAATTCTAATTAGAGCAATAAAGAAATTAAAGTATAGAATTTATCCAAAGGAGTAGTAAAAGAGAAGTAAAAGTATTACTATTTGTTACATGGAAAAACCTCAACTGAAAAATTAATTGAAGTAATTCAGTTCAGTAAAGTGATAGTGTACAAAATCATTTTGGAAAAATTTCTACATGCAAACAAGTTAGTAGAGAAAGAAATCAAGAAAACAATCCCATTTCACAATTACAATGAAAAATATCAAATATATAGAGGCAAACTTAAAACAAGGTGAAGGACCTATGCAATAAAACTTTAAGACATTGTTAAAAGTAATAGAAGATGCACCAAAAAAAGGAAAGATATTCTCTTATCAAGGATTGGAAAAACAAACATTGTTAAAATGGTCACCCTACCCCAAACAATATATAGATTCAGTGTAATCCCCATCAAAGTTTCAATCGCATTCTTCAAAGGTATAGAACAAACATTACAAAAATTCATATGAAACCACAAGAGCACAAATAGCCAAAGCAATCCTGACCAATAGAGGAATAATAACAGTATCACACTCTCCTTTTTCAAACAACACCAAAAGTTATAATAATCAAAACAGTATGGTACCAGAAAAAAAACAGACACACAAACAATGGAATTGAATTGAGAGCCCAGAAAAAAGCCCGCATTTATATGGACAGTTAATATACAATAAAGGTGCCTAAAATATGCATTGGAGAGTGAATAGCCTCTTCAATAAAAAGTGTTGGGAAAACTGGACAGCCACATGCAAAAGAATGAAACTAGACCACTACCTCATAACATATAAAAATTAGCTCAAAATACACAAAAAAACTGGTCTGGGCATGGTGGTGCAGCCTAGGAAGCCGCAGCCAGGGCCAGGAATCGCAGTTTGAGTCCCACCAGGGACACGTAGTGAGACCTAGTTCCAAAAAATATATAGCTGGGCATGGTGGTGCATGCCTGTAAAATTCCAGCTACCTCTGGATACAAGATCACCACACAGAAGTCGGAAGCTTTCCTATACACAAAAAGTCAAAAAGAAGAAGAAGAAATACGAAAAAACATCCCATTTACCATTGCACCAAAAAAAATAAAATACCTGGGAATAAACCTAACAAAAAACGTGAAAGAACTCTACAAAGAAAACTTTAGAAAACTACTAAAAGAGATAGAAGAAGACATAAAGAAATGGAAAGACATTCCCTGCTCATGAATTGGAAGGATAAATATCATCAAAATGGCCATCTTACCAAAGGCAATCTACAGATTCAATGCAATCCCAATAAAAATCCCAATGACATTTTTTAAAGAGGTAGAACAAAAATTAATGAAATTCATATGGAATAATAAAAGGCCTAGAATATCAAAAAACCTCCTGACCAGAAAAAAAGAGAATGGAGGCATTACAATTCCAAACTTCAAACTATATTACAAAGCCATAATACTTAAAACAGCTTGGTACTGGTACAAAAACAGACAATCAGACCAATGGAACAGAATTGAGTACCCTGAAATAAAACCACACATGTACAGTCAACTAATCTTTGACAAAGGAGTGAAAAACTTACGCTGGAACAAAGATAGCCTATTCAATAAATGGTGCTGGGAAAATTGGACTAAGATATGCAAGAAAATGGACCATGACAGCTCCCTCACACCATGTACAAAAATCAACTCAAAATGGATAAAAGACTTAGAGGTCAGACCTGAAACCATAATATACATAGAGGAAAACTTGGGTAAAACCCTTCAGGAGTTACAATTCAGAAATCCCTTTCTGGAAGCATCTACAGATGGCAAAAAAATGAAGGAAAACATAAACAGATGGGACTATATCAAAC
>PVHY01023645.1:0-12449 GCA_004024945.1 Uropsilus gracilis
GAAATTTGCTACACCCCAATTCCAACCATTTGCTTTATGAGATTCCAACCATTTTCTTTACCATATGCCTATTCTCTGAGGCCAGTAAGCATATACTACAAACACTCTGCCCCTGTCTGACTTGCACACCCAAGAACCAGGTGCCACACAATTAAGGAGAGCATCTATATCCTGGAGTTTACTAATACATTCAAATTAAGTAATTCATAGAAAAGTCAGTGGCTATTCAAATAAGTAAAACTAACCTGAGTCATAGATATATGCCATGATACATTTGCCCAAACTCATTTGACCCCAATATAAAAATGAACTTTGAGCATTAATGATAGGTAAGTGTGGGATTATCTTTTGTAACAAATGATAACTCCAGGAAAAATTGGGCTCTATCACAGACCAGACTGGGCTCACGCTGTGAAATGAGAAATACCTCATTTTAGTACCTTATCTGTCCCCACTCCCTGGAAAACTGGAGACAGGATGGGCATGAATACCCCTTAAGAGTGATAGCATCATTGCCATCCCTTTAATGTTTACCTAAGAAAACATTCCTTAAAGAGACAGCAACCAATTTGTGAGTGATCCCCCTGCCCCCAATTACCTCACAGGAACTGATATGTTAACCTGTTGACCAATTTTATTGCACCCTCACCAGTTAACTTCCTTTGAAATTCATTATGAGTTGTGCTCTGTTCTTTATAAATACCCCTTTATTTGTTTAATAAATTGTCCTCTGGTCCATTACTTCCAGTGGATCCTTAGCTGCAATAGCTAAACCATCTCTCTCATTGTCCTTTCTTTGTACCCTGCATTTAGCTCTCAACAGATACTTTGGGGAGATTATAAGTGTGAGATTATAAGCATAAGATTTACATGGGAATTCTCTGGACTATCTTCTATAAGTGACTGTGAACCTGAAAGTACTCTAAAATTAAAGTTTATTCTAGAGATGTTAAAATTAATTAAGACCCCCTTATTTCCACCTCCAATTTACTCTATCTTAGACTTCTTTATGCCAAGGAGATTCCCAAAGTTTTTATACTGAACAGACTTATGACAGTCATTTCACTAGTGAGATTCAGCAGAATCTCTAAAGTCAAAATATGGGTACATAGTACAGAAAGACAATTACAAACCTCTGTTTTAGGTAATAAGACCACTCAAATTGGTAGCTGTAAGATAAGAAACTCAATTTCCCACTGGTATATGTCTGTTTCCCAGTTGTCATTTTGGTAGGAACTGTTCAAAATGTGAAAGAAACTTTGTCATAACATCTGGGAGTTGCTTTCAAAGGTTTCCAGCTGTGTTTGCAAATTGAAACTTCAGTTTGGTCAAATATGTAGAAACTTTTATACTCCTAAGGCATTTTGGGGTATTCAAAATTATTTTAGTCACAGAAATAGCTGTCTGTCAGAAATGGAACCAAATACAGTGCAGTCATATAACAAGGATTTTTACCAAATAATCAGAAAGAGAAAACTGTATAGCAGACACAATTTCACACTTTGCTGAGGACTAGATGACTAACCCACCAAATATTGAAAACCAATGCTTTGGAAATAACTTCCTACCTGGTAAAATATATTTGATGTTATTTCACCTGGTCAAAGACTGTTGAATGTTCTCAGAAGCGACAGATTCATTTTCTTTGTGATAAAAATTTATAATAATAGGAAATAAATGTTATAAATGCTAATCTTCAGAAACATCATGGGCCATATTCATTCATATGTTTGAGTACTGCTAAAATATTCCAGCTCATTATTTCTGGATTTAATTTATAATATAGTGACAATCCAGTAGAAGGAAAAACAAATGGAAATTTTAACACAGTGAAAATTATAAGGGAATGAGTAGATATGAGTTATGAAATTATGGAATTTTACTTTGTTACATTGCAGTTGGGGAGCATGATAGTGATCACAACATTTTAATATTTTACTAATGTACTTTAATATCTATTGCATGAATAGCATAATTTTTAATCTTGCTAATTTACATCTTATTTCAGTAAAATTATTTGTGTAGATGGTTATGTTAATTGTAATGCTTTTTCACCTTATGTGATGCTTCTTTTTTAAATGACCAAGGAGACTGTCAGCTGTTTCACTATATGTTCATAAAGACACATATTCAAGAATATTACAATTACTAACCAAGTAGCTTTCACAGTAAATGTAGGTAGACAATATAAATAATGTAACTAAACTATATAGCCAATGGAAAGTTTTCAACAACAAGTAACAGAATATTTAATAATGTTAAAAATTGTGAACATGTATTTTCTTAGGTTAATAGAAGTCTTAACACTATAATCAGAAGGATTGATAAATAGCTAATAAATGTCTTCACAATGAGTTTCATTTTTCAGTTATCCACCCTCATTTTCATTTGGAAGATGCTTGCTACAGTTCTAGTTATCACAACCTCATACAGCACTATCTTTCAGTAAAAAGTATTAGACCTTTTCATTTTTGCATATCTCACTTTATGATGAAAAGAAAACCTTTCTATAAGTTCCTTACTTTCACGTATTTTTCTATGTGTTCTATTAGCAAGACCATATCACATGTACAAGCCCTGGCCACAAAATGGAATTTCAACCTTCATACAAAGATACAGGCCCTGTCACCTGTGACGAATTGTGAAGTTATATAGGAGGAGGGAAGCTTAGATGCCAAGGTAGTAACTTAGATTATCTGTCTCAAAGGATTAACTATTTAAGAATTCTCACTAATAACCATGTATTTTTTTTTTTTTACTTATAATTTTGAAGTATTTTCAAGCATGGCATCTCAATCCTTGAAATAAACATTTCTAGTGTAAATATAACTACCTGAGTTTTTATTTACAGGAAATCTCAGTATGGCAATATTTTTGAGCCATATAGAACAATTTATGCTTTTCTATATACAGCAGTACTAGTAGTATAACAGTTCAGTACCAAGGGATATTAATCAGAGAATTTATGTTCACTGTGTAGACATAAATACACATACTCCTGGAAGAACTGAATGCTAAGAAAGATGATTCTGAAAGAAAGATAAAAAGCTCAAAAGGGGAATATTTGATCAGGAAGACTCACTGAAAAGCTAGATGAGAAGTCAATTTTCAAAGATCTTGACCTTAAGATGATTTTCCTTGATTAAGGAAATAAATGAGCCTGTGGTAAATGACATCAGAACTGGTGACAGAAACATATTTCATAAAGAAAAAGGAGCAATATTAGATGACTTATCTGAAGGACAAGATTGACAAATAAAAAGCAAAAAAATCTCTAATAAAACAATGGTATCACAGAAAAAGGGCTATTGAATCAAATGAATATGAATATTTGTTTACGTTAATGTCAAATTTCAAATAAGCTAATTTGAAGTGATGAGTGTATCTTCAATTATGCACTTAATGGAAATCATAAAGAAATGAGATATTTTTGGAATAATTCAATATTAAACAGAGTGAAGACACACTTGATAGAAAACCCTTTCAGTTATGTCTCTATCAGTGCCCATTTAAAGATACCAGAATGTGCTGCTGTTCAGTTTAGTTCCCTTCAATGTAGGTATCTTATATAAGAGCAAGTAAATTTCAAATCACATTTTTAAAGAAAGAAATGATATTGGAGAACTAGTATCTTCTGTCTTACATTCTCCTGCAATACAGACCCTTTTCTGTTCCCTGTAGCTCCAATCTGTATATACTTGCTTTTGTGTTTGTATGTTTGTTGTTCTGATTGAAATCTATGAAATTCTGCTCCATACTTCCTACCTGTTTGACTTCAGGGGAATTATTTAACTTTTTTGTGCCTTATTTTCAAAATTCGTAAGGGATACCATGTATACAACCTACTTAGAGTTATTAGCAACACATAAAATGATACAAAGGAAGAGCTCAAACAGGCATTTACACATACACAGGAGCTCAGGGATTTCTGACATTGGCTTAAGGATATATATATATATATATATATATATATATATATATATATATATATATATATATATTTGTTTGTTTGTTTTTTTAAGTTGTGGAGTGACTCACCCTTGGGTCAAGGAAAATAAGAAAAGTTTAGAAAAGCATAAGATATGTGAGAGCCTCAAATTGATCACTTTTGTTGACTATAGGATGATCTGTCTGATGTCCAGCCTTGCCTGCTTTTGTCCACACCCACAAAAGTCCAAACAACTCTTCCCACTCTGTCTCTTCCAAACCTCGCCAGGCAAAAATTGATTTCTTGCATAACAGAAACCTTACAAGTCCAGAGCCCAAGGCAAGACTCTGCTCATCTTGTCAGTGTTCCCCCTCGTTACCAACGACTTATGCCTGTTTCTACTTCATTTGCTCTGCTCATTCCATTTCTGTGCATGGCCTGATTTTTAGTCATTCTGTTGTTTTGCAAAAACATTCTGCTTTTCTGGTGTCGAAGACAGCCTCAGCATAGTTATCGCTTGACTATGAACATCATTGCTCTTTATATGAACTGAGTCTGACTTCAGAACCTAAATAAGTCATTCCTTGTATTTTAGACATTCACCTCTCCTTTGCTTTGATGACAAAGTGTACAAGTGTCTAGTCTATGACCATGAACATATTTTTTTCTATTTTCTATTTTTTTATTCACAACAGTGCTCAACTCTTGAGAATTGTATGCTTGTTTTCCTTTCTTCATCTTCATTGTGTACCTGTGCATGTTTAATTGACTTCATTCCTTTTGTTGAAGTGCAAGTATATTTGTGTAAAAAGATAAAAATGCTGTTTTACTTGAATCTGGAGAAGACTAGGGTTTTCTACTTTGGTTTCCCTCTTGCCAAAAGTAAATTCTTCTGATTTTTTTAAATTAAATTAAATTTTTAAAACAATTAGTTTTTTAATTAAATTAAATTTTTAAAATTAAATTATATATATACATTTCACATAATTTTAATCTCTGGAGGTCACCCATCACCTTCTCTCTCTGACCATCCAATCAAAAAGTGGGGAAAATAACTTAAAGACACTTCTCCAAAGAGGAAGTACAAATGGCCAAGAGGCACATGAAAAATTGCTCAACGTCACTGGCAATCAGGGAAATGCAAATCAAAACCACAATGAGAATTCTGATATTTTTTATCAAGAGAAAATTAGCAAAGCTTGGCTATATCACATGTATGTTAAATATACTAACTTATTCATGTTATATGTGTGATCATAGCAAAGTTATTCCACAAATTTCAAAGTGTTTTCAAGTATATTAATATAATTTCTATACATATCCTCATATATTCATTCATTAAGCAAATATTTATTTTTATGAAATATTTGTTTACGTAATTCTTAAGTAATTTCAGACATTGTTCCAGACATTGAATATACAGAACTGAGACCTTTCTAAAACAGACATGGAAGTCTGTACTATTCTCTTTGACAAAGCGCAATTGTGGTTAAGAGGAACTGTTTAACTCACTGAAATTCACATAGCTACTGTGAAACTGAGCCAGACATGCAGATGTAACTTCTGAAGTCTTACTCAGTTCTCTTTGTGCTATAGCTGTAACAGTCTTTCCAGTTCACAAGGAATTTATATGTATGTTACTGATAACTTCTTTCCAGTGCATTAACATTTCAGATACACTTACATGGCTATGAATTACTATTCTGTAATTTAGGATATGATTAAACTATTAAATATAATAAGATCCTAGGTAAACCATCATATTTGCATATATATTTTAAAGGTTGCATTAATATTTAAATAACTAATATTAATAATGTTATGTTTCAAAGTATATGTCTCATTTTCTGTTTATGTCTAAATAAGGCAACTAATTATACTGTTAATCTGTGGTTTAATTATTTCTCATTCTTTATTAAAATAATGTATTGATAAATAAATAATTAATTCCAACCAATTAATTTTAAAATAAGTGAAAATGAATTAATGATTTCATATAACATTGGGTTATATGAAACAAGTTTTCTTCCAAAAGGACATTTGGCAATGTATAGAAATTTAGATTGTGCTACTGGCATCTAGTGCATGGAACTCAGGGATGCTGCTATACAGAAAGAGTTCTGTGTTAATATGCTTTTTACAGGTTTTTATACAATTATGCTAACTAGGAAGGCAATAGAGACATTGGTATGTGAAACTGAGGTACAGAAATTTAATATCTAGGTATGACTATTAAGAGATGAAAGTTTTCATTTAAGTTACATAAAATTGCAGTTAAGAATATTCCTCTTAAAATGTAAAGAATGACCTTATCCTGACTTACAAGCAACTTTCTCCAATGGACAAGACAGATAATACGTTTAGCCTGAAAGCACTTTAAAACAAACCATTTCTATTTTTTGACTCAAAATTCTTCTGAAAATGCACTCTAAAATGAGATTTTCATAAGAAGGGGCCATAAATAGAAGAGGTGTCTTTCTTTTAGAGTTCATTGCCATTGTTTGACCTTCAAGCATATGGAAAGAATCTGGGTTTGCGGTCTGTACCTTTTGACATAAACTATGCTGAACACATGGCCTTTCCAAAAATACTTCAGGGAACAGTTCTCTGAGTATCATTCATCATTTCTTGCCACAATGACATCTCATTGCAAAGAAAAGTAAAAATTGTTGCTCTCAGGTGGAGAGTTGATAAGATATAGAAAAAGTAACTTGATAGCTAATAAAGAACATCTTAAGATACTTTTCAGCAATACAAATCTATTTTGCTTATAATCAATGCACAGGGAATTACATGAAAATGAAAACTTTGTGAAGACAAGTGGAGGGACATGCATGTTAGCTTTTTCGGAACTTAGTCATTTATGTTTATGGCATGATTTATGTGATAATGCATTTATGATAAAAGAAATCTGTTAAGATGCATTTATAAAACTTAGTTTTAATGTGAATTTCTATATGAATAAACATCTAGGAAACAGGTTAAATAATATTATTACTAATGTACTAATATCCCCTACACTTTTAGTGCATAAGAAATTTAGATACTATTTTATTTCCATTTAAAGTAAATACATAGCTTCATTTTTGAGTATATTTGGTTTAGTTTAATGTTTTTCTTACAGAAAGTAATACATAGTTGAGTAATTATTGTGAAATCTATTCTTCAATACATTTCTTTTTAAAATGCTTTATATAGCTTCAAGTTAGGGGTCACGATATTAAACAGGATCCAAAAAATTGGCAATAATCAACACATACTAAATTATAGTAGTTGCAGGGAGATTTAAGTCAGGGTAAGTTTTTACTTTTTAATGATTGGCAGACTTTATTGAAGTAAATTTTAGTGTAATACTATATAAGTTCCAGGTGCACATTGATTGCTGATAAGCAACAGATGTAAGTATTACATCTTCTTCACCTCAGCAGTTTAATTAGACGCAGAATAGAAGGAGGGCTATTCAGTGTCTGAATCTTTAGCTTGTTCATAGTACTAGATGGTGGCATAGAAACTGTGAGACCTTGTTTTGGGCTTCTAATGAAGGTGATTCAAAGAAATGTTTTATCCAAGAACCAAACAGATGATCAAGACAATAGTCTCAATTTGAAAAATAATTTTAAATTTAGCATAAATTACAGCACCATTATTTGTATACAAAACATTTTTTTCTGTGATGGGAAAAATATGAAGATCCATGAGATGATTAGCAATCAGAATTTTTGCCATCTTTTACTTACTTCTATATACTGTTCCTATTTGATTATACCCACAGATCCTTTTGTACATACAGCTTAATTATATTTGCAAATGAAGTTAAAATACAAACAACTCTGCAATCACATAGACATCAACTTAAACATTTCTTACCAAGGTATCAACATCATATTAGGTTCTTAAATGCAAATAAATGTTGATGGGGACCTGATTATAATGTTTTGATATTTTCCCTGGTTCAAGTGGTTGCTAGAACATTAGTAGGCAAGAGAAATGTATTTAGATAGAATGCTAATATTATGCCATTTGGTTATTTTAGTGAAAAGTTATTATCAAATAGAATAAAACTTGCCTCTCAAGGTCAAGTTTTGTAGTTGAATAATCAAATGATTTTGATCTAGGAAACTTGTTTGGACTATGTGGGGGGAGAGGAGAGGAGGGGAAATGGTACCTACAAGTTTTTTATCTACTGAGGAGAGGGTACTTACATAATAGTCAAAAATTCCACTTTTATGTGACTTTCAGAACCCACCTAAATAAATAAGAATACTGAGGAATGTCCCGTTTTTCTTCAAATCTAAGTTTTGATACACAGTTTCTCTGAAAGTGGAGAATTCTTATAAACCCTTTGTAAACCAAAACTGAGTAAATTGAAGAAGCAAAAAAGATGGAATATTTTTAAATATTCGTAGATCCCCCAAGTAAACCACCAAGTCATACCAAGCAGCCATAAAATAACACTAATGCATAGTAAAATTAAAAAATAATACAGTATATTCACAGCCTAAATAAAGTAGAAATAATATATGTACACTATAGTTTCACTTACCAAAAATGGGAAGACAGTGAGCACAAAGAAAGACTGAGAGATGGTGAAATTGGTGAGTCGGGCTGAGTTGTAGAAGTTGAGAGGATGGTACAAAGATGAGGGTGTAGAAAAAAGAAAGAGGATAATTGACTAACATCTCACATTCACCTGAATCCATCAAGGCAGGCAGTTCTCTAAAACCTACATCTTCTACAGCTGTTTCATGTAGAAGGTGCAGGTTCATCATCTGCTTGGATGATGTGGACTATTTGAGATAGAGTATTATGTGTGATTGCTTAAACTTATACATTTTCTCTCATACAATTCTTTGTAGGCAGGCACTCAAAATATCCTGCAGAACTCTGCTGAACTTTCAAAAGTAAAATCCTATTTTTCTGCAATCATAGCAGCACTGCCAATTGTAGCAGAAATTTCACTAATGTTCTTCATGTTCTGTTCCTGGATGACTTCACTGTCAACTATAGCAAAAATGTCGCCATAGTGTTTCACATCCAGTTCCTGGATGACGTTACTTTGGATCTCTTTGCTGTGTTTTAATGTGTCCTTTTTCTCTTGCAATCGCATCAGTTCTTCATCTGTCAGTTACTGATCATGAGATCCCAAAAACTCTTCAGCATCATTGTCAACTTCCACTTGACTCTGAGATGCTGAATACAGTTACAGAGAAGACAGGGAGCGTCACCATAATGACTGGGATACACCCTGCCTCTAGAACAACTGCTGCAAAATCAACATAGAACTTGAGCTTCACTTTTCATCTTTTGTTGTAAAAGCAAAAGTCCTCTTCAGATTGATTTCACTCAGTTAGCAAAGACAGGTGCAGTATAGTTTTGTTTTTTTTTTTAATTAAAGCAAAGTGATGTGATAATTCAAACATTTAAAAAGCATGGGACACTGGTACTAGGGGCCAACCAGGAATATTTCAAATATTTTATAAAATACATCTATTTTTCTTCTATTTATATATTTTAAATTCCCATAATTTCTTATTTTACTTTTTTTCCTTTTCCTTTTGAGCAGTTGATCAAGAAGAATCATCAAACAGTAGGAAAATCTGAGAAACTATTAAAATCTAGAGGTATCGAAGAAGAAATGAAAACTAAATATAATGTGGTATCTTGGATGGAATTTTGGGATAGATAAAAACTAAGAAAATGCAAATAATGTATGTAACATTTAACAATGATGCATCAATATAGCATCATTCATTGTGACAAATGAACTATAGTTTTGTAAGATGCTAACAACAGGGAAATTGAATTGGACTCTTTACCTTCTCTTTGCAATTTGTTATAAACTAATAATATTTTAAAATTAAAAGTGTTATTTTATAAAATAAAGAATAACTAGAGAGGTAGTGGGACAGTTATCTATCTAAGTAAAAGCAGAACTAAAGTATGTATTATTTTAATTATTTCACCTGGGAAAACTAAAAGGAACTCATAGTAAATGTTCACCTTCAGTTTTAAGCCTCCCTCTCTTGCAAATTACAATGTGCTGCTGATTGGGGCAAATTGAGTTCATGTTTAATTTTGCTTCTTCTCACCACAGATTTGATGTGGTAATGATTCTGTCAGGCCCTTATCAAAATTGCCTCCTGAGGAATATTTTACACATTGCATATTTCTCACATGGATGTGGAGTAGGTGGGGTCAAATGGTCAAAAGACCACCAGCAATAATGTATGGGCCACATGGAAGTAATTTGCACTTGCTTTGCATAGTCATTAGCACACTTCAAAAGGCTGAGTTAGCAAACAATCTATTCTGTCTCCTCACTCTCATAATGTACAGGTGGAAAGCACACGATTTCACTCTGAAACTTATTAGAGAAAGTATCATGTAGTTTCCTTGAATTCTGACCCTCCACCTCCAACAAAATTTCAGTCTGAAAAACGTTATACTTCTACATGGTCATTTAGCTTTTGTTAAATGCAGAAAGAAGAGTGTTGGGAAAGCATCATTTCAAGTGGGAAGCTACCTAACAGGTTTTTTTTTTTTTTTTTTAAGCCAGATATATTATTCTGTTATTTAGCTCAGATAATAAATTGCATTTATCTCATATTTTGGATCTAGGAAAGTTATAAACCATATCTTTGTTTACCTATATCCTATACCTAGGTGTTTATAAACTTATTCTGCCTATAAATCAGCTAAGAAACCTTAATAAGAATATAGATATTGCTGATCATCCTTTGGAATTTTGTTAGATTGGGGTAAAAGTGTAAGAATCTGTAATACAGTAACTTCTTGGCAATTCTAAAACTTTTCTCTGATACCTTATTCAGATCTAAAGTAAAAGAAAATTGAAAATATTCCCCAATAAATTTACTTTTGTCATCATGCAGAAAAAGCACACTATTTCTATTTATGTTAAGATTATATATTCAGTGACTAGCATACAGACTAAAAAGCAGTAGTAGAAATAAAAATAAAATTTATAAATATGACATCAAATCATAACTATGATTATATAATTATGAGAAAATTGCTTATTAAGTAGTACTGAGAGGCAAATTTATTGGTATGGGCTTACATCTGAATGAATATAAAGAATTGGGCACTAGTATTAGTTGAAAGACTCACAGAAATATTTTTGAGACTAATTGCTGTTGACTGATTAAAGGTATAGCCATTTTCTAATGTTACTCAACGTCGTGACTACACAATTTCTCCAAAGTTCATAACAACATCTAAGATTTTTTTTTTCATTTTTTGTTATTTTGTCCTCTTTTTAAAAGGTAATAATATTTAATAAGTTTTTAAACTATGCATGTAGACTTTAAAACTCTCCACAAGTTCTTTGTACTCTTCCCACAGCTGTAGAACAAACTTCCTCTCCTTGGACCTTGGATATGGATCATTAGTGATTTATCCCTTTCTTAACAGCAGCTTCATCAAAGTAAAATTAATATGAAACAAACTGAAACACTTGGTTAAGTTTATGAGAAACACGTCCTTTACTTACAAAGTTCCCTCATGCCCTTTAAAGTTCCTCTCCACCTCTTCTGCATCCCTCTCCTCCATGCTATGGAAACATTTTAACTTTTACTAATGTTTGTATGAACTTTTTCTTTAATGATATGCTTCATCTTTCATTTCATGTAGAGTTAAGTGGTGGGTGTCTTTATCTTCAATTGTAGTGAAATCGGATGAAAAAACTCTCACTTGAACTGAAACACACACCCATCTGCCTGCTTCTCTCTATGAAGTGGGCTGCAAGCCTTTCTTAGCATTTACCTTTAACTTGAACTAGACACACCTATGCCTGCTTTTCTCCCTAGGAAGCAGGCTACAAACTGTTCATTAGCATTTTCACTGACCACTTATTAATATGCAAAAGCCAGCCAGTGCTGCTTCTCATCTCCTAGCTCCAAAAACTTCAGAAGAAGAAAAACTAGAAAAACACAATTTAAACTTTAAACTAGTTTGCCTCAATTTACCCTTTTAGATTTTGTGGGTTCTTTTCACCATTCCCAGCTTTCTCAACCAAAATACCAAGTCAAAGCAAGACTATCAGTGCAGACTAATTTATTTCACACAAAGTGATTTCCTAATTACTACAAAAGAAACATATAAGGAAAACTCCAATTACTTTAACATTGTCCAAAACTTTTCTCAACATTGCCCAAAGTCCTTTCCCAGATTGCCTAAAAATCCTCAGTCTCTCAGTCCTGATCATCTCACCAAAATCAGCAAGTTAGAGTTCATCTCCAGATACTGGAAGACATCTTCCTTTGGCTCCTCTTCCATGCTGTCTTCTCCTTGTCGTCCTTCTCCAGTTAATAGAAGAAAATTCATGGTACCGGGCCCAGCAAAGTTCACTTTCTTTTCAGGCCTGACTTTCGCACAGCCTCTCCCAGACACAAGTTAAACTCAGCAAAACAGCCTCCAACCCGGAGTTCAAATCTCCAAACTTCTTAACTGCCTTTAGCATACATCCTGCTAGCCTAGGTCAGCCCAAGGAAGCAGGCCCCAG